>KL254758.1:0-15814 GCA_000699545.1 Podiceps cristatus | reverse complement strand
TCTCTGGTGACCATAATCTGACTTTGTATGTCTGCCTAAAATCCTTCAATGCAGGAACACAGACCAAATGATAGTGCCTGACCCAAAAAGCTTAAAATCTGAGGAACAACAACAATAGATGCCAACTACTCAGGTCAACCAAGAAAAACCCTAAGAAAGTGCCTGACAAAAAAACAGATACAATATGCTGTATGCCTGTTTGTTTCCACATTTCTACAGAGGATGGTTAGTTTATCAGAGGAAGGATGAATCAGAGAAACAGAATTATGAGGTGGAGACCCGTAAGCAAAATTCCAAGGGACTTGTCTTCCTAGGTCCGTACATTATCTTCATCTATTTCTTATATTCCTGCACCTATAAATTTATATACAAATCCATCATCCAGTCGATCTCTGGAAACAGAACAACGACTCAGCTTAAAATGTGAGTCCTTAATTGTCTTGGGTGTAGCTTTCTTGCAGATGGTCAAAACTGGAGAGCAATAGAATTTTCTTAATGACAATGTTTAAACAGAAGAGATCTTGAACTTACCCAAAATGCCCTATATTCATTCTCTGGGCCTGGTGTTAGCTGGTGTTGACTCTTCGTTAAACACTGTCTCTAGAGTAGACTGAGCTTGAGGCATGATTTTCAAATTTGTTACAAATTCAGAACAGCTTTGGTGGCTGCAGAAACTCTTCACAGGGATATCCCTAGCTGACAGCTAGGGATAGCTGTCAGCAAAGCTCAGAGCTACCTTATTCCCACCAACATACTTCTTATAACTCTGTCCAGTCCAGGCACATGTGGACAGTGATTGCCAGAAGTACTTCTTAGGAAAAGGATTAGAAAGAAGTTATTAAGGTTACTGATACGGGCAATGGAGAAAGCTCATGCCCAGCCTTTCCTGCCATTACAGTTGGGGAAAATAGTGCTAGAAAGAACTTAGCCTTCTTGCCAGGAACCCTGACACATTCACAAAAAATGCACGTACTGCTCAGGGAAACACCACCATCTTCCAGAGAGTGCGGCCTCTGATGGGTGGATGAGATGCAGGAAATGGCACTAAGGAAGATGTTAAGCCTTGTCACCCTAAATAAAGGTTGTGCCAAGGAAAACCCCACACACTACAGCGTAGGAGTCACTTTCATTTCCTCTTTTCATTTTTTTTTCCTCATTTCCACTGCACTTGTGAGGCAAAATTATCAGTGCAGCAGTTCAGCTGGGGACAGAGATGAGTATCAAAAGAGCAAAGCATGCAGAAGGGTCTCTTCTACATTTTCAGAGACACAGACTCTATTTTCCCCTTTCCCTCAGGCTCCATCACTTCACTTTCAACTCCTACAAGAAGCACTTGGAGAGTAAAGAAAGTGGGGGAGAGGTGTGAGAAAGCCGAGCCTTACGCCTGGAGGGAAGCAGGGATTTGGGGCAGTGGCAGATGAGCTCTGAAAACATTGCCACAGTGTCCTCAGGTCCCGCCACATGCTCCTGCATCCTCATCCCCCACCATGGTCTCCCTCACTCATCAAGGGCAGTAGAAGAGGTCCTGAAGTGCTGACCAAGGCAGATCCATAAGATGCCAGACTGCTAGAAACAGGCAGAGGTTTCCCCTTCTGCTGCAGGAATGAAGGGTTAGTAATAAAATGCTGGGGATAAATGGCAGCACCTTCCATCACCACTGCTGTCTACTCCATGAGCAGCTGTTGGGCTGTGACAGCAAGGGCAGAGAGAGGGATTTAGTGAACAGTTATGGCTTCCCTGACAACACACATCAAAAAAACCCACTCGCCTATGCCAGCTGTCTGAAGACAAGACTGGTCTTGGTCCACGGTTTGTCTGGCTGTAAGATGTCATTTGTTTTGCTTCCCAACTCAACAATTTCCTTTCAGCACGAATCTCTTTCTTCTACTTCCTTGTCCCCATTATAAATATACAAGTATGTGTGTTTCTTATTTAGTATGTGATCTCTCATAACTGCCAAACCCCCCCCCCCCCCAAAAAAAAAACAAAACAAAACAAAAACAAAAAATCTTGACATAAATCACTTTGGCTTGGGTTTCTTGACAAGTATGCACTAGTTTTTCTTTCTTGATCCCTCACTCCTCTCTTCTCCCCACAAACTCTTAACAAGAGGTTTTTTTCAAACTCTCAGCTCTCAGGTCCTCTCATGAAGCCGTTCAGGAGAAGTCACTGTGCTGAAGCTAGGGCAGGGGACCGCTTCCTCTGCCTCTGAAGAATGCATACGGCAGGGAGTGGGCATCTGCCCAGGACACTGCAGCATAGTCCATCTCTGTAGATATTCTGGTTTGCTCCACTGCATCCATCCCTCCAAGCACAGTTATGGTAGAAATGGTCCCATCGAACTTCCAATGCCTACTTCTGGGACTGAGGTCTACACCACTATTTGGGTCGGCAGAGCTCTAGTCAACAGACCTAGCTGCCTCATCCAATGGCACCCTCAAAACCTATAGCAAAGAGCAGAACCGAGCTCTAAACTCCAAACCTTTGCATCCTCTCTGAGTGCTGCAGCCATGAGGCTGCTCTGTGCCGCTCTTCTTGGCTGCAGGCTGAGATGCAACATTGTCCTGTCCTGTCAAAGGGGAGGGACAGGTGTTTTTCAAGGCTTCAGAGAGACTTCCATTACTTAAGTGGGCAGACAGGATCTTGAAAAAACACACTCTCATTTGGCTGGCTAGCAAAAGTCAATGCCTCCATGAGAGCAATGGTTTCACTAACTACCTAAAATACATGTGCAAGCCTGGTGCCTAAGCCAGGCAAACCTGTTAATACTCAGCTTTTGTATTTTAACCTCACTGGAAGCTCCTGTTACGGTGAAATACATGGGGCAGCAGAGCACGGCAGAGCTAAAGCCCATAGATCACAGAGCTAAATAGCCTACTGTGGGCTAAAAGCACAGTTTCAGCCCACGTGTTGGTTGAAGTTATGAGCATGCAAGAAAAAGGGATTTATAATGAGAATGGCAATTCAACCTCAATTATAGTGTGCGACTGTCTGCACACTATAAACTGGACATTTAATAATGAGATAAGTAGGCTGAAGGAGAGAATTTCATTGTGTCTGTTTCACAGCCTGGAATTCTTACTAAATTCATCAGATCACTTGAGTTATCCTTACAACTGTAGCAGTATAACTAATTTTAAAGGGGTTTATTATACATTAAGACTGCAACAAAAGATACAGGCAGAGAAAACCTCATAGCGAAACAGAACTCCAGATTGAGAACTATAATGTATATGAGATTTGGAAGAAGTAAGTGATAAAAGATGTAGACAGCAGTTCTTCAGGGTCCTTAACCTTGATGAATAAATGAATAAAATCCCTTAAAATATTGCAGTGTTTCTTTCAAGTGATTTCCAGCATGTTAATGATCAAGAGAAGCTGAGAAAATTGCTGGGAAAGGAGATGACTTTCCTCAATATGCTCTTACCACAGAGACTATGAGACAGACCTGAATTGTAAGCAAATAATATGCATTGCAAAATATGACAGAGGAAGCGAAGAACAGAGGCTCTTTAGCTGTCCATAATGCATTTACATACAGGTGTGTTGACTGCAGGGCTTCATGGTGTTGCCAAAACAAAGCTTTAATGTAGCCTTCCAGTTCTTCCATACTCAGGTATTTAGAGGGGGGCAATCCTGCACCATATTTGCTTATCTCACTACCCCAAAAGAAACTTGGACTTGCGCAAAGCATTTGACACTGTCCCACGTGCCATCCTGGTCTGTGAACTGCAGAGATGTGACCTCTCCGTGGATAAGGAACAGGCTGGATGGTCACACTCAAAGAATCAACAGTTCAATGTTCAAGTGGAGAACAGTGATGACTGATGTCCCTCAAGGGTCAGTATTGGGACAGGTGCTGTTTAACAACTTTGTCAGCAACTTGGACAGTGGGACTGAGTGCACCCTCAGCAATTTGCCAACGGCATCAAGCTGTGTAGTGCAGTCAACACGCTGGAGTGTAGGAATGCCATACAGAAGGACCTTGACAGACTTGGGAGGTGGGCCCCTGTGAACCTCATCAACTTCAACAAGGCCAAGTACAAGGTTCTGCACTTGGGTTGAGGCAATCCCAAGCACAAATACAGGCTGGGCAGAGAATGGATGAGAGCAGCCCTGAGGAAGAGGACTTAGAGGTGTTGGTTGATAAGAACCTCAACACGACCTGGAAATGTGCACTAGCAGCCCAGAAAGCCAACCGTCTCCTGGGCTGCATCCCCAGCAGCGTGGGCAGCATGTTGAGGGGGGATTCTGCCCCTCTGCTCCGCTCTGGTGAGACCCCTCCTGCGGTGCTGCCTCCTGCTCTGGGGCCCTGGCACAAGAAGGACATGGAGCTGTTGGAGCAGGTCCAGAGGAGGCTACAAGAATGGTCAGAGGGATGAAAGACCTCTCCTATGAAGACAGCCTGGGAGAGTCAGGCTTGTTTAGCCTGGAGAAGAGAAGGCTCCATGGAGACCTTCTAGCAGTCTTCCAGTACCTAAAGGTAGCCTGCAAGAAAGCTGGAGGGGAACATTTGTCAAGGGCATGCAGTGATAGGACAACGGGTAATGACTTTAAACTGAAAGAGGGTAGATTTAGACTAGATCTAAAGAAGAAATTCTTCCCTATCAGAGTGGTGAGGCACTGAAAGAGGTTGCCTGGAGAAGCTGTGGATGCCCCATGCCTGGAAGTGTTGAAGTCCAGATTGGATGGGGCTTTGAGCATCCTAGCCCCTGCCAATGACAGGGAGGTTGGAACTAGATATCTTTAATGTCCCTTCCAACCCAAACCATTCTATGATTAAAAAGAAAAGGACCTAGATTGAAAGAGGGCACAGACAATACACAGAAGACTTTATCTACCACTGTAGGAATCCCACTCACCACATTCAACAACCTCACCCCTCCCCTGCTAATACTGAATGCCAAAGGGGCCTGAGTTGCCCACCTCCCTCATTTCTATCAGCACTCTCTTAGGCATTGCTGGAGATATTAAAGACCCACCAGTAGAAAGCATAGCATCTCACCCCTCAATGCAGTCCACAAAGGAGGCATGTCCTCACCTTCTGCAAGACAGGAAGGGAATATTTGGTTGGTGTCCTGGCACAGCCTTGCCCTAGGAGCTGCTGAGGACCAGAGGAAGGTACAGCTGAGACAGGGAGCATCAGTCACCGATGGGCAACTTGACTGCTGAAATTGTGGGTGCTCCCAGATTTAACAAACTGGCAAAGGAAATGACAAATGAGAAAGGGGTGCTGAAGACTGAAATTTTGAAGGTACCACCTCCAGTAATGTTTTCACCTCTCAGTTTTACTGTCCGATAGTGCTTGCAGACAACATTCTTGTCTATCCCTGATTTCGAAGCCTCCCCAGCACCCACATCACCCACACACCCCTATTCTCTCCTGGCCCCACCAACCTCGAGCTAATAATGTAGCTGATTAGATCTTTCATCATTTTTATTGTTATCCACACGCAGGTTAATAAAACAGCTCTCCGTCTGTTTCTGGCTGACCACACTCCCTAATTCATCATAAAGGCTTTGACTGAAATACTTCTGTGTGACATGCAGGGAGAGTTGCGGTCCCTCCCAGCCAAGCATATCTGCAAGACAGCACAGCACAATGGTCCTCAGTGACATAGCCCTTATTCTCACCACACAGAGCAGAAGTTAACACTCCGCAACCAAGCCGCTGAAGCAAAATTACCAGAGATTGGTACCAGAGGCACGGAGGTGGAAAAATGGGGAGTTAACTCCAGCTCACTGGAGCACACTGCTTCTTACCTGTACCATCTCTTAATACAAGGGAATCTGCTTTTAAAGCACTCCAAATTTTCTTTTTAAAGACAGTAATTACAAGGGTGACTTAACATGGCCTCAGGGACTATCCTGCAAGAATTGGAAGACTTGATCCCTTAAAATTCAGGAAGCTGAAGGAAATATGCAACAAGCACGAAACTGTTTTCTTCTTCTTCTCCCCTGCCCTCTTCTCCCTTCCCCTTGCCCTCCCCTCCCCTTATCTCACCTCCTCTTCCATCCTTTTTCCTTCTCCCCTTCCCCTTCCCTTTCTCCTTCCCCTTCCCTTTCTCCTTCTCTTTCAACTTTTCAGGGTACTGATTTAAAGAAAAGCAGAGCTCAATTGTCTTGCAGTGCAATGGAGGATTTAGCCCACGAATTCAAAAACAATAGTTAGCATGGGGCTGTGGTTTGGATTTGTGCTGGAAACAGTGTTGACAACACAGGGATGTTGCTGTTGCTGCTCAGAAGCACTTACACAGCGTCAAGGCCTTTTCTGCTCCTCCCCCCACCCCACCAGCGAGGAGGCTGGGGGGGCACAAGGAGCTGAGAGGGGACACAGCCAGGACAGCTGACCCCAACTGACGCAAGGGATATTCCACATCATATGACGTCATGCTCAGTGTGTAAAGCTGGGGGGAGAAGAAGGAGGGGGTTGACATTCAGAGTGATGGCATTTGCCTTCCCAAGTCACCATTAGGCGTGATGGAGCCCTGCCTTCCTGGGGATGGCTGAACACCTGCCTGCCCGTGGGGAGAGGTGAATGAATCCCTTGTTTTGCTTTGCTCGTGTGTGTGGCTTTTGTTTTACCTATTAAACTGGCTTTATCTCAACCCAGGAGTCTTCTCACTGTTACTCTTCTGATTCCTTCCCCCATCCCACTGTGGAAGAGTGAGCAAGCAGCTGCGTGGGGCTTAGCTGCTGGTTGTGGTTAAGCCACAACACCCTAAAAATTACACAGAGCTCTATTGAACTAATAGTGTTATCCATTTGCTTTGAAGACATGACATTCACTAGATGAAAATGAGTTCATCTTTGCTGGCCATTCTTATACTGGGGGCAACTGAGACCTGTTCACTATTTTCCAACACAAAGTAAGAAAAAAAGTTAAAAACTTCTGACAGCAAGACTTTTTTGTAGGTTTTTTCCTGTTTTAAACTGAACAACATAATTTTCAAAATATCAACAGAGGAAAAAACAAAAAAGGTAAACAACCTTTTATTAAATAAAAAAAAATGGAAAATTTCTACAAAACTGATAATGTTTTATAGAAGGATTCCATTTAATGAAAAAGTCCATTTTCTGCTGAGAAATATTTTCAGGGGATACATTTCAGTCAGGACTGTCAGCTGTTACTTGCCTTTCAATCACCGACTGATGCCCTAGTTCTCATCCCCTGTGCTAGATGCTGTGCAAAGACGCAATAAGCAATCTTGGGCTTACAGAACTGGGATCTCATTTTGGGAAGAGCTGGGTGTAACAGGAAATATGATGGAGGTGCAATAACAAGATCCTAGGGATACAGCAGACAACATGCGAGAACAACCCAAGAGTAGAGCAGTTTGAAAACAAAGAGCTTCCTCCCAGATAGCTATGCCATGGCTGACTCCATGCAGGTAACCTCAGAGATCAGGATCTTAAGAGTGAACTGAGACAGGGTCTGTGACCTTTCAAGGCAGTGTTTCAGCAGCAATGTACAGAAGGACGTGCAATGAGGATGGGGCAGGAACTAAGAGACCCTGGAGCCCTGGGAGTAGCCACTGAGTTTGCACAGCGGGCAGACAGGGGAGATGTGAGCTGTCTCCTCCTCCCAGACACATGTCCAGTTGTCTTGCACTGCTCCTGGGTAAAGCCAAGCATCCTTATCCCCTATAAAGCAAGGCCATGGAGAAGTGCCATGACCGCTGAGCTCGTTAAGAAAAGGTGAATGTGTCTCTGTGAAAACTGAGAAAAATCAGGAGAAGCACAGAGCTGTCAGTCCCTTCCAAGGAAAAACATTTTTCCTACTCCTCTGATATGCAAATTATTGACCTCGCTTGGCTCAGCTTCTGGTGTAGTTATACATCCCTCCCTTCTTTCTTTCATTTTTCACTGTTCCTGTGCCTCTTCCTCATTTTCATCTGACCTATCCAAAATAAGATTTTCTGTGAATTGAAGAACCAAGACTGATTTCCTATGAGTTCATGGCTCAAGGCAAAGCCCTTGTGTGTGTGCATGTTCCCTTTGTTGTCTTACAGGAATTCTGCCCTTACCATGACCTCGCCATCAGCAGGAGGGGACAGAGGGGATAATACTTGTGTCCATCACCAGCAGCTTAGAGGAGACCTCTCCTCCATGCAGATGTCTATCTTCACAAAACACGCAGGAGCTTAGTAACTTTCAGTTTTCTTTCTCCTCTGGCTAAAACATCTTCAAGGGGGTTAACATTAAAATGAGAGAGGCACCCAGCAGCAGGTTGGCATATATGGTACAATTGCATTAACGCTTCCATCCTTAAGAAGCCAGACCTTGGTGACACACATCCCCTCCTCTGTCTGCCTGACAGTCAGTTTGTGCGTCCTGCCTGGCTGCCTCCAGACCCAGGTTATCTTATATCCTCTGTCACCCTCACCTCTTCCTCCCTTGCCCTCCAAAAGCCACCTGGGACAGAAAACAGCAGTGAGAAAGATTATCAGGAGATGGTTTCTGGAACGGAGACCTAAGCGATAAGTCCCCCGTGAACATATGATACTCTGCCCAATCAAGACCAAAGGAAACTCTGACAAAATCAGCCTGCAATGAACAAAATGCAGCTTCACTCAGCTTCCCGAGGCCAGGGAGGACATGGGTCTAATTTGCAGCTCACAGCTCAGCTCTGCAGTGACAGATGTTGCCTGGAACTGAAGGAGAAATGATGATGCAGGGCCATTTCCTTCGAGACGCCGTTCTGTCACCATGGAGGCAGACAGCACACTCTCAACAAGTTTATCTGCAAAGTAACATGAAAATTCCTCACAGCAGGAGAGATATGATGGGACGTGCTTAGCACAGCTTTATAAAAAGGTTTCTTCAAATGCTTCCAAATCCCATGCATCTTTTTCTTGCTTTATCATCCTTTTCAACATCCTTCTTCCTCTTAGTTTTTCTTTTTTCTAACGCCTCCACAAGGCACGTTTATCAACATCAAAGCACATTCTCAGCTTTTTTCCTCTGAATCCACTCTTGCAAAGTTTAAACCTACTAGTAATGTCCACACCAAGCGACTTCACCAGGAGCAAAATTTGCCTCTGTGTATGAAATCTCCTTCAAAGTCTGGGCAGTATTGACATCTTAATGTAGGGACCAAGATTCTTTACATCTAGCCAAATTCCTCTGAGACAGAGCATTTATTTTTGATACTCCTGCTGTCTCCATTGTGCCTGGGCTAAATTTTGATGACTGTCTGTGCCATGCATTCTTCCTCCCTCCCTCCCTAACCAAACCAGAGGTGCACACCAGATTATGTGTATAGGCTGTATTCAGGATGTTGAGCCCAGACAAACAAGAGCCCCAGCTTTGTACTGTTACCACCAGAGCGATGCCAAAGGCTTGGTCCCATGGCCACCACACTGCCGTATAGGCAGCCTGAGCTCAGGAAACCTGCAGGTCCCCCCTGCCTTAATGGCAAGCAATGGTCAAGTCCTTCCAGATCAGTTTCTTGACCGATCCTACCCACACAACAGGGCATGGCTGAGCGCATGCTGAAGGTGTTGCAACCATGTATTTTGTTCCTGTGTGGTGCTCAGGTTTCCTTGGGTGACAGTTACTCCAGGAACGTGTCTACACAGCTGATGTGAAGGCAAACTTGGGCCCAAGGAGAGGTCTAAGCCTCTAGTCCCATGCCCTCAAAGCTGTGTATCTGCTCTTAAAACTACTCTTTCTTTCTCTGATTTCTTCCATTTTAAGGAATAGCTCAGCCATGCTCCATCAAGCTCTAGAGGCAGGAGTGAGTTTGCATGGCATAGGTAGGAAGACTTTTGAAGCCGTAGCACTGATCCGCAACTGCAGTCCATACAAAACCACTTCATACAAGTCTGATTGCCTAGTGTGTTGTTATCATTAAAAACACCAAGGCAAAGCCTACGGGATCTTTTCACTATCTTTAAAATCCAAACTGAGGTCCCAACTGGATCATCCCTAAACCCTTCTCCTCTGTCCCGCTTACAGCACATGAGTTGGCTTTGTCACTCTAGTGTCTTCATCCCAGGAAAACAGTCTTTACTTCCTGCCATCCTCACTTAGCAGAGCCTTACGTCTCCTCTCCTCAAACCTGACACTGCCATGGGGACAGGCTGGGCACAGCAGTAGCTTCGACACAGCTCTCTCCACCTTATGGCAAATTCCCATCTGGATTCAAAATCCATATCTTCAGCCCATCTAATGTCATATTTAGGAGAAGTGCACAACATGAGACTTAATTGTATCTAGGTGTAATTAGTCCAGAACTATTGGCCATGGGAAAGATGGAAAATGAACTAAAGGATGTATATTCACTTTCCTCGGTGTGTAAAGGGCTGCGTGTGTTGGGATGGCAATGGGAGGAGAGAAGGTGAAAGGGGAATTGGAACTGTGAAGTTTGAAGGTGAAAAAAGTCTTTATATCTGGATTAGTGGAGTCCTGGGGCCTTCAAAAATAGTTAAAATTCCCTTTTTTGAGTAATGGAGAAGTAGTTTGCATTGATCTTAAGAATTTGCTTATAGTTTTCCCTGGAGTTCAATGTACTGGGGAGTGCAAAGCTGACACAGCTCAAAAGTTTTATGAACCTCAGGTAACAGCGTGAAAGGAAATTTTAATAAATATTACATTTATTTAAATTTAATTTTTTTTCCTTGTTAATAATAAAAGCCAACCTTGGTCTTCTGGGCTTTTCTCATATGCCTGCTTAATACAGCAGCTGAATCATGGAATTATTTATATTTTAACTTTGTTTTCAGTAAATCGTCAATCATTCACCTTTCAAAAGCATTAAATTCAGAGACGAACAGCAGGGGAGAAGGAGCCTGAAAAATAAATATTGACTTTCAGGGGTTTGTTTTGGTTTGTGGTTTTTTGGTTGGTTGTTTTTTTTTTTTTTTTAAACAGATGGTTAGAGATAGAAGTTGTTGTGGGTGATGAGTAAAAGCACAGAAAAAAGAAAAGACATTTGTGCCTATAGATTTCTTCCCATCATAGACCTGCAGCTATATTTCTGCTTCATTTGCAGGAAGCCATGGCAGTACCGATGGGTAGTGGCCCTTGCTGGCTTAAAGAGGCACTTGTCTGAAAATCTGGGGTCTGTTCATCATTGGGTGAATGGTCTACCTTACAGAAGACACCTGCTACTAGCCATGGATAATGGTATTGTGAGCAGTAGATGAGATCCCGAGGAAAACCCAAACAAAAGAGGCATGATAGAGTTGAGAAATACATCAGGATTGCAATATATTGACACTTATGCTCTGCGAAGACTTCAAAGGTTCTTCCTTTTAAGTTCAGCTGCCCAATCAACGGCTAAAGATAATGATAGACTCTTGCTACTGGTCTCTCCTGTCCCCTGGGACAGAAGGACTACAGCCAGCTAGTTATCCCCTTGGGTGCTCTAGAAGCCTTTTGTGGGGTTCTTGCCTTCTTGAAGGCAGCTCTTCAGTCCCCAAGTAACATCCACCCTTCTCACCAATATCTCACCTGTTACCCCACCTTCTGACCTGCCTGAAATCCTGGCCCATGTAGGATAAAATGCAGCAAGAGAGGCTACCCACAGCCTGTCAGCTACCTGGAGAGCAGGCAAATGCCACACATGATGCACGTTGTGCTCACGACCACTTCAGGGACCACTCTACTCAGAGTTAAAGACTGCAAGGAGAGCCCATCCTGCAATTTTGGACATTCCAGATCACAACATTGCAGTGCATCACCTGACAAGCAGGGTTCAAATACAGTTTCACAGTCTTTATCCAAAGATACCAGGAGATGAAATCTCTACAAATTTGTTCCTAGAGATAATAACCAACAAAACAGGATTCCTGCTCACTTCTATTTGCGTTCACCTTGCAGGCACCAGACCGCCTTGTGCCTTTCTTTCTCTTTTAGATTAAAGAGTCCTTTTATAGCAGGTACACAGCAAGTCACCACTTGAGCTTGTTGATGAGCTGAACAAATTGCTCTCTTGGAAGCATTCTCTCCAGCCCAGATTTGTGGGGCCTTCTGCATCCTCTCCAATTTCTCATTGTCCCTGACAAAGCTCACGTCTGTAAACTGAAGATGGGCTTCCGTTATCTGTCCCTTTGTGACTTACACTGAGCTAAAATTAGTCCTGTCCTTTCACTGGTCTCTTTCAAGGTGGCATTAGTTGGTCCCACCACCGTACTGAGAATACAGGTCCAGATGAAGAATCTTCCTTTAGGACCTCTCAATCTTCTTTGGAGCCACTTCCTTACAGAGGGACTTCCACACACCCCTGAACACTGGGGGCTGGCCAGCTGGAAAGCAGCTTTGCAGTGAAGGACCTGAGGGTCATAGTGGACACCAAGTTTACCATGAGCCAGCAACGTGCACCTGTCACAAAGAAGGCCAGCCGCCGCCGGGATGCATTAGGCAGACCATTGCCAGCAAGTGGAAGGAGGTGATCCATCTCCTTTACTCAGCCCTGGTGAGACACACCTGGAGTGCCGTGTCCAGTTATGGGCTCCCTGGTACAAGACAGTACAAGACCTTTTGGAGAAAGCCCAGCAAATGGCCACAAAGACAATGAACAAACTGGAGCATCTGACGTGTGAGGAAAGACTGAGAGCTGCGACTGGGCAGCGTGCTGCAGGGAAGGCTCGAGGGAAACTTACCAATATATCTGGTGAGGGCGAGTAAAAAAGACAGCTACAGACTCTTCTAGGTGGTGTCAGTAAAAGGACAAGGGGCACATAACAAAATACAGGAAATTCCATTATAATGTAAGAAAAAGCTTTTTAAGTGTGAGGGAGCTAAAACACTGCAACAAGCTGCCCAGAGAGGCTGTGGAATCTCCATCCTTGGAAATAAAACACAACTGGACGTGGTGCTGAGCAACCTGCTCCCGTTGACCCTATTCTGAGCAGAAGGATTTGGAGTAGATGATGTCCAGAGACACCTTCCTACTTCAGCAGGTCTGTGATTCTGCTGTTCACCATTCCATAGCTTCAAGTTGTCCCACTGGTTCCTATTCTGTCTCCCAACCTGATCCTGTGAAAATGTATGCTTTATGTGCCTGGACTACAGACGGACAGAGAGTCCTTTACACACATTCTCAGGCTATATCTAGCACTTCCCCATAGTTTAGGTTATTAGTACATTTTAACCAGCAGTGCTGTTTTTGTTTATTTCCAGACCATTGATGGAATCTTTAAATTGTGTCTAAGCTATGACTGCTTTCTCAGGAATACCATAGAAAAGTGCTCATTAAACAGATTTCCTGCTTATAATTTCTGTCCAAGACCTGTCAATTACCCATTGCTTAATCTATTGAATATTAGCACATAAAAATCCCATAGATTTCCAGTTCATATAGTCTCTATGTCCTTTTTCTATCCATCAACAGCAACAGATGCCTAGGAAATTATTCCAATAACTGTGATGCATCAACTCACTCCTGATGTATTCTCCAAGCTTCTGACAGCTGGAGATTTAGGACTTCTTGAAGCAGTGGTAGCAACTAAAACATTATATCCTATGGCCAGCAGTGGACCTGAATTAGTCTACTTCTTTCTTAGCCTGTTTGCACTTTAGTCGTTCGCTGTCACGATGAATTCTCTGACAGGATTGTAGATCACAAGGAAACTACTTCACATTTTTTATTTCAAACTTGTGTGCCATTTTCCCTGGACATCCTCTCCTTTCTACGGCATGTGAAGCAGTGAGTCATCTTGCCTTCTTCATGTAAACTTTATCACTCAAAATCTCATAGCCTTCCGTTCAGGCCACCTTGCTGAGACTTGTCCATCTCCTTGTGATAGACTTGTTTCCAGGGAAGACCGTCTGTCATTCCAACTGCTTCCTCAGAGCTGGCGTCTGTCATTCCAACTGCTTCCGACAGAGCTGGCGGTGCTAGACCTCCACGGGTAGACAAGCAGGACCTTGTCCTTTGCAGCTGGGGCTGCCACTCCACCCCGCCGCCTTTCCAGCTCCAGCTGGCCTGAAACCTCTCATCCAGTTGGGACAAATCATTTCCTTTGGAAAATGGACAAAGATTCCCAGATTCACAAGAAAACAGAAGCTTCTGCCCTTTGCAGAAAAACATTCTTCTTCCCTGTTGCCCTTCCCAGGCAGACAGGCTGCAGCTGATCACATGAATAAGGGGAAACAAAAGTTAGACAGAGGTTAAAGGAATAAGAGAAGAAAAACAGATGAACCCCTGGAGTCCGCAGCTGAGCGGCATGAACAGGAGGAGCCCCTGGAAGCCAGCTCATCCATGTGCACTGCCCTTGCTGCCTTCCAGCTCCCAGGAGGGGACCTAATAAATTTTACAAAAGAGCAAACAGATGAAAAATGCTTGTATTTAAAAATATATTGAGAGAATTTGCATGTTGTTCCTTTTGTGTGGGATGGCATTTATACACCCAGCATTTCAGCAGAACCGCATCTCAGAGCACTTTACATAGCAATTAATTACACACTGGTAGCGGAGTGACTGTCTACAGGCAACCTCATCAGCCATTATCCTCTCAGCAACACCCAGTATACAGCTGTGAACATTTGCATTAGCAGAAAGTTGTCTTGGATGCCATTAGCAGGGTGCAGGAATGTCAGGGAGGATGCTAGGGGTCGGCTCACCCCCTTCTCCTCTTGAAAAGCCTTTAGCAGCTACTGTCACAGTTTTCACAGTCAGGCTTGTGACCCTTCCCTCATTTCACCCCATCTTTGGACCAGGGAGATATCATCAGCTTACAGCACACTGCAGTCCGGCTCCTGAACCAGGATGCAATCTTCTCCTGTAACACAGTAAACACTCTTGGATGGGAGATTTCTGAGACAGCACATAAAAGCGCGAACACCAAATCTGTGCGAGGGATGGCTTCATGGTATGAACTCTGCCCATAGCCTGTGCAAGTTTCCATTTCATACCTGTGGTGTAGCTAACCACAGTGCAGCCCCCGTGCCCCAGGATTACTTCCAGCCCTCCCCGGGGTCTCCATAAATCAGCCTGGAAAGACACCGCAGGCCTGGATGACCAGCTTCTGACAACTCTCATGGCCTCAATGCTATTGCAAAGCACTTTGCAGTGTCAGATTCCTTCCTGAGTCCCCTTGCCCTCTGCTTTGCCCAAGCCACGGTGAAACCATATGTGTGACTGCCATCAAGAGACTAGGGAAAGGCTGCGGCGATGGGTAATGGGAAGAATCCCAGCAGTGCACTGACCTTCAGAGGGGACCTGAGGACACGAGACAAGTCAGCAGTGCTCACAAAGGACCTGCAGGTATTCTTGCTAGAGCTATAGCATAAACTTCCAGGCTACATCTTTACCATCAGTATGAACAGTTGCAAAATTGTCCCTGGACATTAGAACTTGATCTTCTGCGTTGTAAGTTGTTAAAACAGTACCTGGCATATTTTTGGCACAATCTAACTAGCATTTTCCCAAATGATGCCTAGACACAGCCTGGGAATTAGCAGAGACTAGTGCTCATTCTCAGTAGGCAATTTGGATGCAACCTCCCTTTTTTGGAGGGTGAGAGAATTTAATAGTACAGATGCAGGATATCCTGTGCCAGCTGGCCCCTGCACAAGAGAGCAGACCCAGCTACAGTTAATTTACAGGTATAGACGCAGCCTCAGAGTCCTGGACAACATCCAGACGATGATTGCATCCTCCTCCTTTCAATTCCACCAACCTGAAATGCAAAACAAAGCCACAATGCTGCAAATCTTCAATTGCTGCTGTGTACTGTTGAAATGTTTCTGCTATTTGATCCTGGATAAGGTGATCTTTGAATTTCTGCAAGTTAAGGAACGTATGAAGTGTTTGGGGTTCCTTGAAGTGATGAAGCATGAAGTTCAACAAGGCCAAGTGCAGGGT
>KL254757.1:11973-37434 GCA_000699545.1 Podiceps cristatus | reverse complement strand
AGCCAATTCCCTCAGGACTCTGGGATGCATCTCGTCAGGCCCCATGGACCTGTGTATGCTCAGGTTCAGGTGGTCACAAACCTGATCTTCTCTTGCAGTGCGAGGCACTTTGCTCCCCCAGACCCCGTCGTGCAGTCCATCCACTCAAGAGGTGTGGGAAGAGAAGTCACCAGCGAAGACGGATGCAAAAAAGTCATTGAGTTCCTCAGCTTTCTCCACATCTGTTGTTACCTGTTTGCCAGTCCTGCCCATAAGGTGGGGGTACGCTTTCTCTGTCCTTCCTTTTCTGGTTGATGTACCTGAAGAAGCCCTCGTTATTCTTGGCATCCCTTGCCAAGATCAGCTCCAGCTGTGCCTTGGCCTTCCTGACCTCATCCCTACACAGCCAGGCAGCCTCTCTATACTCTGCCCAAGACACCCATCCCTGCTTCCACTGCCTGTGCATTTCCTTCTTGCCCTTTAGTTTGACCAGCAGCTCTTGACTCAGCCATGCCGGTCTCTTGCCTTCTTTTCTGCATTTCCTACTTCTGGGGACCAAGAGCTCCTGCGCTCTGTGGAAAGCACCCTTGAAGATCTGCCAGATCAGGCTCTGTTCTGCTCCCTTGCCCTTTAGGGCAGTTTCCCAGGGTGTCCTATTGTCTAACTCCTTGAAAAGCTGGAATTTTGCTTTCCTAAAGTTCAGGGTCTTGACCTTACTCTTTGTTGATCTTATCTCCCTCACAATGGTGAACTCTACCAGCGTGTGATCACTGCAGCCCAGGCTGCCTCCAGTCTTGACGTTACTGATTAGCTCGCATGTGTTGGTGACCATCAGGTCCAGTATAACATTTTGTGTAGGGCTGTCTATCACCTGTCAAGACACCTATCAAGAAGCTGTCTGTCACGCACTCCAGGAGTCTCCTGGTTTGCCTACAGCTCGCCAGGCTACTTTCCCAGCAGATGTCGAGGTGGTTGAAGTCCTCCAGCAGGACGAGAGCCTGCGAGCATGATGCTTCCCGCAGCTGGAGGCTTTGTCAGTAGGCTTGGTCAGGTGGCCTGTAATAGATGCCAACCACAAGGTTCCCTTTGTTGACTCGGTCTCTGATTCTTACACATAAGCTTTTAACTTGCTCATGGCTGTTCTTCAGAGATAGCCCCTCACACTCTATCCCTTGACATAGAGGGCAATCTCCACCCCTCCTTCCTTGCTTGTCCCTTCTGAACAGCCTGTAGCCATCAGTCTCCACACTCCAGTCATGGAGACTAGATGCAGAACAAAGTCAAGTCATTCATGCTGTTGATATCAATGGCACTAGTATGTTTGGGAGAATCTTGAAAGTCCAAAGATAGTTGCCTGTCAAGGGGAAGAGTAGGATGCGAGCTGACTACCCAGTGTATAACCTTCACATAAAAATTTTTGTAGCTAGAGCTTCTGAAGTGTTCAATAATAAACTCTACCCACTTCTATGAACTTAAACTCTTAACATAACTAAAATAGAAGCTTCACAAATGTCAAAAGCGAGCATCTCTGGAGGAGATATTCCTTTGTTCTTGAACAAATGATAAGCTTTCATGTTACTCATTTACAATTGCCCAGTATGATTTGATTCTGTCTCTGGCCTGTGGTTTCTTTTGACTAGTTTATAGTGATTTTTACAGTGTGTTAAAAGAAAAGCTATCATGCTCCTTCCCACAATTATTTGCATTTAGAAAATACTTGGACTAGTTTGAGTGCTGTGGGATCCTTCAGGTACACTTTTTGATTTTTCCACCCTTCTATATGCATTTCTTGATGATACTTGTGAAAATCCTCCCTGAGATACTGTGTAATGGGTTAATGACATAATCTGATTCAAATTGCACTGTCTACAGTCTGTGTGAATGTCCATATAAAATACGTGCATGCACGTTACCCTTACAAGAGGGTAATGTTTTTTGCTGTTTTTTTGGCGCATCTTATGTACAACTTATGTTCCTGTTTTAATGAATAATGAAGTGTTGATATTTTTTTCTATACCATTTAAAATAAATTCAGGAAAAAAATTACATTAGAGGTTTTGAAAGTTAGAACTGGCTGTATGGTGTTTTAGATCTGAGTATGTGTAAGATACATTCTAATGTTTATTCCTAGTTATGGTGAGCTCATCCTGACTCTACTATGAGGATTCACTGGTGTTTTGTGCTTGTAATACCTGATGTTGTAAATGCTTGCCTTTGGCCTTAACTTGTGTAACCCTACATGTCAACGTGGCAGTATGCGAGTCCTATACAGATTGGGATACACCTCACTGCTTTGATTCCCCCACTCCTTGTTTCCAATTAATACTAGCCTTACTCTTGTGTGAAATGTGATGTCCCCTCGGTGTTGATGTTACACTGATAGTAAGTAGGCACCCCTAAACCCTAGTAGTAATAAGAAAATAATTTCTTACACAGAGGAAACACAACAATTTGACTGTTGCTAGGCTCTAGTATACATGGGCTCTTAGCAGAACGCAAGTGCTTCCCAAGGATAGCTGATGATAACTGCAGACGTGTAGCTGCAGAGGAATAAGCTTTCTACAATGATATTTCAGAAGAGCAAAAATAAAATTCCTGGAGGTGAAATACTCTTTCTCAGACAGTTTGTCTGATGTGTTCATAAAGCATTGTTTATTAATTAAAGTTCCTTTAGGTTAGTATTGGAGGTTGCTTTATTACCTTAATGCTACTCTTGAGATTAAATAAATTCTTTTTTTACAGAATACTTTTTTTATACCTGAATAGTGCAGGATCAGAAGATGATACTTATACACTTAAGTAATGCAAAAGCAAAGTTATGTTTATGCTTTACTTATGTCTGCTTCAGTTTCTGTTAAGAATATATGCATATGGGGCACATCTAGGATGTTTTATGGTGACAGCCTCATAGGGACAAATCTCTGGCACAAAGTATGGTTTAATCATAATTTATGAAAATAATATTTTAAAGAAAGACCTTAATGCTAGTGTGGAACTTCTCAAACCAAGAGAACAGATTTTTTGCTAACTGAAGCTTTTGGGCTTGTTCAGCCTGGAGAAGAGAAGGCTGCGGGGAGACCTGATTGCGGCCTTTCAGTACTTAAAGGGGGCCTATAGGAAAGAGGGGGAGAATCTGTTCAGTAGGGACAATGGTGATAGGACAAGGGGTAATGGTTTCAAGCTGAACCAGGGTAGGTTTAGATTAGATGTAAGGAGAAAATTCTTTACGATGAGGGTGGTGAAGCACTGGAAGGAGTTGCCCAGAGAGGTGGTGGAGGCCCCATCCCTGGAAACATTCAAGGCCAGGCTGGACGGGGCTGTGAGCAACCTGATCTGGGTAATGGTGTCCCTGCTCACTGCAGGGGGGTTGGATTAGATGACCGCTAGCGGTCCCTTCCAACCCAAAACATTCTATGATTCTATGATTTATGAAGAGTGTTGGCTTAAAGTGTTCATCCAGTTCTTAAAAAAACTTATCTTGGCTTATAAACTACATGCCATTGCTCTAAATACAGCAATATTTCTTTGGAATGATGATGAACTTGTGTTCCTTATGGATTACAATGAAGTCTTTCTGAAAATGAAGCAAAGGTGCTTTTTAAAATAGGTGTAACCATTTAACTTCTTACCGAAGGCTTTACTGTTCTTTTTAGCAAACTTTTTTAAAAAATGATAGAGGCCTGTCCATTCAGACAATCAATGTTCATGACCTGTTTTCTCCAGTAGTGACTGAATTCTGTTTTTTACAGTTGATTACAGTTCTTTGGTTTCAGGAACAATTGTGCATTACTTCAATCTAAAATACAGATTCTGATAGACAATACATAGTTATAATTGTGAATTGTGTGGATTCATGTGAATTCACTGTAAGAGTGAATTCATTGGGATTATAGGAATGTCATGCAATGGGAAACTTTAACAATAGAGGACAAATTTAACAACCTTTCTTCTAACCATCTTCCTATTCTAAGCCTCCAGATAGGTTCTCCACTGACAGTCTTAAAATGATTCCTCCCCTCCTCCTATATTGGGTCAGTGAAATCTACCTCTTCTTTACCACACTTGCAAACTCTTTTCTTCTCTTAAAAAAAACACCAAAACAAACTGCCAAAAAATCCACCCCAACTACAAGCATCACAAGCACTCAGACCAAACCAACAAAGTCTCTGCTACCAACAAAACCCAACCAACCAATATTACGCCCCCAACCAAACAAAAAACCATACACATAACATTAACTTCTGCTTTGGCGAGCTACTCTTGATGGAAGGTTAATGCTTGCTGTTAAGGGGTAAGCAAAAGATTCTTATGATCTATCTTATGATGCCTGAACTTCAGAAGTTGCTTTGACTCTCAGCTTCTTTTGAGCTCTGCAAATAATACACCAGTTGTAACCAGCTGTAGCAAAGCAATATTCCACACTGGACATGTGGGAAGGCCATGGATGCATGGCCTTTGCCCAAGGAAGCAAAAATGCCAGCATTGCTGCTGTCAGTAGTCTTTTATGTGAAAATAAATCTTTGGTTCCACTATTCTGACACCGGAGCTTTGGTTTTCCAGTTTTATTTGACTTCATCACTGACACTGAGATTTTCAGTGATAAGGGCAGAACAGTGTGTGACCACACTGTTTTCCACTGCTGAAAAAGTTCATAGCAAAATGTCAGAGAGGAGCTTTTTAATAGAAGGAAGTACTTTTCAATGTGATGAAGAATAGAAACGTCACTGCTGGGAAGACAATGGCACTGGAAAGGGAGGTCATGTTTAAAATGAAACAAATTCATAATGAGTGCAAACAGGCATTTATTGGAAATGAGGAGTCTTAGCTGTTTTGTGTTTAGTAGGAATTTCTCAAGCATTGGAATGAAATAACTTGGTCTGTGAGGTTAACTGTTCTTGTTTTCTGCAGAGTAAACTTATGTTATTTGGGGCGGGGGGTTGCCTGTCCAGTGCTATTGCAGGAAAATTCTAATGGATAGATATCTTTCCTGCCCTCCCAGAGTAACTACTGTAGCTTTTCAAATCTGTGGCAACAAAAGAAATACCATATTGTATACCGTAAAGGCATACTATGTTTATAAAAGTATAATGTTACAAATTTAAAGTTATCTTTCTATGTTCTTGGAATTTTCTTTTATCATATTTTCTTACTCCTTGTGCTGGAAAATTCTACAGTACATCTTCAAAGATTTCTGTTAAGAGAGATGACATTGATATTGTTTATGGTTAGGTGACACCAACAGTCAGGGAACACAGTGATGGCACTAACCTAATGTCACTCTGGAGACGTAATCTTCATACGCTGCATTATTGGAGACAAGTTGTGTTTGTAGAAGTGTTTTTACAAAGAATGCTTTAGTTGTATGCTGTGAATAAGTGACATAAACACATCACTAAAGTTTGTGGGTAATGACAGTTGAGATGGTTATAGATAATGAGAAAATCAGTGTTGCAGAGCTCTGTATCATTTGATAACATTTTGTTGCAGTCGTGTGTGTGATACCATGTGTTAGTTTCTTACACTATGGTAGTGTATTCATGGGAGTACTTAGGGACTAGTTTTTGTGTCTAGGTTTATGAACATGCTCATTCGTCTTATTAACTGTGCATTCCTTGTATGTGTCCATCCTAAGATGCAATAGAAAACAATTATACACTGAGATTTTAAGCCTTCCTGTGCTGTATTATCAGTATTTTTTCATTGCTGAGGATTATTTATTTTTAGGTCAAAGACTGTGTTGCTCTGTTTCAGTCAATGGTTAGCTAGTCAATTTTTGACAGCAAAAAAGATTACCCAGACCAGAGGTCAATAGTACAGAAGTATTATAGATCATGTTGCCCTCTCCTAATCAATTGAACTATATTAGACAATTCAAGGTTGTAATAATACTTTACTCAAGCATGTTTAGGATGTAAAGAAAGTGGAATTTGAGAAGTAAGCTGCATAACTGTGATGGGATATGGATTATTTTGTGTTTTATTCAGGGGTATCAAGAATGTATAATCAGATTGCCACTGCATCCTCTGTAGACTGTAATTGCACAAAGGTATTGACCAAAGACCGATAGTCCTGCCAATATGTCAGTGTGTCGCCACTGACTGCACTGAAATTCCTACTGATTTGCACTGGCACCAATAAAGGGGAATTTGACCTGCATTCCTTGCTTGGTTAACCAGTCTGTTACTTAAATGCAGCTACTTGCCCTGTTGAATTCATTGCTGCTGCGCAGCAATAGGAACTGGTGTTACATTTTGTTCCTGCAAGTCTTTAATGACTAGTTACTTGTTACTGCTGTTGGGTGTTAATCTACAGTGGGCCCCAGTTAACTTCACAGCTGCCAAGGTGAGAATATGGCTTGCAAGAACAGCTCTCTGAAGTTTACAAAGGAGCTGTCACTTTGTTTAAATATATTTCAATCTATTAATTTCAGTGAACTATGACGATTTACTTCAGCTGAGAACTTGGCTTCTTGTTTTACTTGTGAAGTTAGTACACAATCAGAATTGGTTCTGCAATACCATGTCTCAGGGAGAAAGTAAGCCATCCATTGGAAACCTGCATATTCCTTGAAATATTGTAAGAACAGTGATTGTTTCTATGGTTCTTTACAAACCACATGTTTCAAAGAGCTACCTAAACATTCTAGTCTCCTTACATGGACAAACTTCATAGTGCTTTATATTACCTGACTTTTGTGTATAAAGCTTATTTAAAGCATATTTTTTTTTTTTTTTTTTTTTTTTTTTTTTTTTTTTTTTAAGAACAGTGACTTCTTTCAGGATCCTTTGTTTCATCAGTTTTCATGCAGTCTATGCAACCCTGTTTATGTCTTAGAGCTGACTCTTATAGATAGCACGCTGCTATCTTCTCTTCTGGTATTTTCTTGCAGCTTTTTATATTCACTGCAAAGTCTGACTTGGATTCAAATCTAGTAATTACTAGAGTCAAGGAAGTCATCAGCTGACTGTCAGTTTTACATATGTGTTTGCTGAGGCTCACTCTCAAAATTAAAACCAATTCTTTTCAAGATATCCTGCTTGATAGTCATTTACAAAGAAGTAAAAATAGATGCCCCATTTAGAAATGAAATAGCTTCAGAGTCTGGCCTGGGTTTACAGACTGACATGCACATGAAGAATCTGTAGGCAAACGGGATAACTCAAGTAAATGCAATGACTTTCCGTAAACTTTACAAAATCACATTAATTATAACCACAATATGATTTTTTTCCCCCTTTTTGTTAAAATAGTTATTATTCATAACTTCGACAATGATACGTGCTCTGACCCCTTGCCCAGTTTGCTGTTACCTAGGGACCCACTTGTGTTGCTTTGTCAAGTGTTTTCTCCCAGTTTGTACTGTAAATCAAGCCTATTGTATGTACACTTGCTTATATCTGTAGTACCTTTGTTTCCAATATGTGAGGCATTATTTATATTATACTATTCTTTCCCCTGAAAGATGAAATCTATGAAAATTAAAGCTGATGCCAAGGTTGGCCTTTGGCGGGATAGTTGTCTGAAGTATGCAGAGGGAGGTAAGACACCAAATGGCCAAGCTGCCAGTTACCCTGTTCTTTATTGGATGCTGTGTGTCTGGGTTTCAGTAACTCTCAGAAGAATCAGAGGTCTCTTAATCACACTCTTCTTCACCTGCTTTTTATCTAAGTGATGGGGAATGTTTGCTGATGTGAGTTTCATATGGGATATCATTTTGAATTGTATAAGGAATATATTAAAGGGGAATAATTACTTGTGAAATCAACAAATCTAAGTTCACCGTAATTCTGAGAAGCCCAGTTTTCTTGGTTTGGGTTTACTTCAGTATGGACTAGAGGTGGAGTGATATTGGGGAGGGTAATATCATATTCCCTTGAAACTATGTAACTTTCTTCTATAATTTAAATTATAAGCAGGTATTATTTCTGTTGCGATGATTTGCTCTCCTTCCTCCAATGGATATGGATTTAGCATATGAAGACCCTGAATCTATTGGAAAAATCACAATATAGATTGGACTTATGCTCCTTGCTACCTTTCAGATAGAATTCTGCACAATATTCAGTCATCATTCTTTTTTGTTTTGGTGTGAGTTGTGGGGTTTTTTTCCAGTACTGTAAAAGATTCCAGCACATTTTTTTGGCCACCAGGGAAAAAGGGCAACCTAATTAGCAATAGGTGTTTTTGGTTACTTGTATTATTCATATCTTCCACTTACTGTGCAGATGTAAACACAAAACCTTTTAAGCCTAACATCTCTGTAATAAAGGAGTCTGATTTAAGTAATATTTTCTAGATAAGGCCTGCATAGTTATAAAAGGAACTTACAGGTAAGAATTGCAGATTATTTTTTCCGTTCTAATAGGGTCTAATTTTTTTTTTTTTTTTTTTTTTTTTGAAAGAGTTAAGGTGTAATCATGCAGGCAAACACAGAGTATGCTGGCATGTACATAACAAACCCATTTACTGGGTCACTGTCATTTTAACAGCAGGGAGCTTGACTCCCTAAGGTGTCTCTAAACCATTTCAGGCTCACTGAGTCAGGACTAAATAATACCCAGCTGGGTAAGAACAAACACCTGTTGGATAATAAAGCTAATAGCTGGTTTACTTATCAGTGCCCTTGTCTACCTGCCTCCTCTTTCCCCCGCCTTCCTGAATGTATGATGCATTTCCCACAACATCATGTTTAAAAGCTTCAAGAATCCTGTAATGGCAGCTGATGTAGACATTTTATATGTTGATTCCTTTTTGGCTTGGTTTCAGAAAGGTGGTAAAAGTTTGCATCTTGGTTAGAATGTCTCTTTTTGTGTGCAGATGTATTTCAGATGTGATTTCTACTCTTTGGAGAAGCGTAATTGTGTCAGTGTTAGGGTAATTACTTCTGGAATAGATGTCATCTTTTTCCTAGGTGAGAATACAACTATGCAAAGTGAATTCTGTGAGTATGCCTATTTCATAAATATGGCTTTTCATAATACCTTTTAAGGTCAGTGATACAAAGGCTGGCAAGTGAAAGTTGCAGAGCATGAGTGTGACCAAGGCAGGCTAGTAAATATTCACATGGAACTTTATATTATCTTTTCTTTTTTCTGGCTCAACCAAAAATCCTGCCATTGTTAAAGGCCTGCTCCTGGGAAAATATTTCTACTGATTTTAATGGGAGACAGACCAAATCTCAAGACTGATAAATAGCTGCTATTGCTCCTTGTTAGTTAATACCAGTATGGTGTTTTAAAATACACATGTAGTTATAGAACTATAAATATTTTATTACATGAAAGGTAATTGTGCTTTTAAAAAAAACCAACCAAACAAACAAAACCCAAACAAGTTCAGGGGTAGAATGTAAACTTGTAGACTTAACCATAAAGATCTAGAATGAACATACTTCTACACATCACTTAAAAGAATGACACATAAATTCAGTGAGAGGTTTTTTATTTCTTCCATTTTTCACTTAGCCCATTCTGTTGTTTGTTTGTCTTTGGAAGTTTAACTTGACAGCCTATGCTTTCATGGAAGATAACATTGATTCTAAATTCCGCATAACACATTCTGTAATATAGAAGAAACCTAATTAAATGTTCATATAACTGATGTTATAAGGTAACTTAGCATGTTTCTATTGATCTAAAGGTGATGAGACTGCTTTATAAACAGTGTTAATTTTTAAATCTTTAAAGGACTTTCTGGTCCCTTCAAAGGAGACCAAAGACTGTGTAAATATGCAGTGGTATCGCATAGATAAGAGAATCTTAAGGTAACGATGTTGGATCACAAACTAGTTTTAGATATGTATGTTCAAGGAAATACTGACTTGCTTTTCCCTTGTTGTTTCTTTCAACATTTTTCAAAAACCTTGACTACTGTTGGTGTCCAACTTACTAGCCTGCAGCTGTTATACAGACTGATAGGTCCAACTGTAATTATAAACACTGTACTCTCTAGCCTCCTGATATCTGACCAGTCCTGAATGTAAACTAAGCCTGCCTTGACTGAATTAACTTCTAAGCCTGCCTCTGCAATTAGGCTGAGTTTGCATCCTTGCCCAGGATACTGGCAAACCAGTTTGTGTTTATTTATTTATTTATTTATTTATTTTTAAGTTGTCTCAAGTATGTTTCCTGTTTTCTAGATATAGAGGCAGCCCTAATTCTGGTATTTGCCAAGTTTTGAGTTAGCTTGCAATCTTCCTGCTGTCCTAGGTGCGTCAGGGTACTGTCAGCTTTGTCAGTTTGATCTTCAGTACTGCTATAAAGCACTTAATTCTTAGCTAATCTTATTCCTTAATTAGCTGAGTATTCTTAATTTAGTAATCTAAATAGAGAGTTTGCAGCTACAAACTGTCCAGTGTAACTGTACTTAAGAAAACTAGCTTAACTATTTCCAGTCTCTCTTATCAAAACTTATCCAGGCTGAAAATCTGTCAAGGTTGAGTCTGAATCAAATCAAGAGTTAATGCTTAGGCTAGGCTATTTCTCTGCTCTGTTGTGCTAAAATACTGCATGCAGTTCTTGAATTTGGTGTCTGAGTTGCAGTGCAGAAAGTGGCTTTGAGCAGACCATAGGCAAATGCATGCAACGTTTGAAGGGAAGGAATACCTCGTTGTCATTCTGTAGAAATACTCTCTGGGAAACGAGAAAGTGGCATTAATGGGTTCCAAGAGACATGATCAAACCATATTGTTCAGCTGGCAGAAAGACGATGTCAGTAGGAAAGATCAGACAGTGGGTGTACGTTAAAAGGTATCACATGACACTTGACAGAGTGGAAGACATATGTTTTAGACTCATGGAAGCAGAGAGAGGAAAAAGCAGTCAGGAATCCATTGTGTGTATACGACATGCTAGCAGCCTATGATGATGCCATTCAAAGGTCTCCTCCTGTATAAGTTTTCTGTTGCAGCTTGTACTAGTTTCCCATCAGAAGCAGGGCTCTTCCCTCTTTGGTACCTCTCAGTCCTTCACTCCCAACAAGTATTTTGCTACCTGCCCTCTTCATAGCTGTGTTCAAGGCTAATCCTGTTCTTGTCAAATGCTTGTTCATTATGTCTCAGCTCCTCAGAGGTATTTAGGTGTCTGCCCTACAGCTGGATTCTGTTCCGTATCTTTTCCTTCAAATACATGTCAATAAGAGGTTTTGTACGGTTGTGATTTCCTTATTGAAACCTCTCTTTAAATTTAAATCCTCCACAGAGGCTTATTCTGTAAAGGCAATAATGCAGGAAAGAATTAATGCGTGTCTGCGGCAAACTCTGATATCTGATAGGCAATCCCATGGAAAAATGGCTTATTAGTGCTTTTGAAATAAAATGTTGCCTTTACTGTGACAGAGCTGTGAACTTAGAATTGTAGACGGAAGCCAACTGAATTGGTAGGACCTGGGAATTTCATTTCTTAACTCATGGTGACAAAGGAAACAGGACTGGACTCTCTGAGAGCCAGTGCGTCATGAGCAGCTACATGCCGTTATCAATGAAAGGGCCTAAAAGAGGCAGCCTGCAGGAAATAAGGCTGATAGGGCAAGTGACTTTCATTTCCAGGATCATGGGGTGTCCAATTGGGTAGTTTTGCGAAATCAGGCCAATAGTTATGCCTATGATCATCTGTAGCTAATCTGCAGACACTGTGATGCTCTGGAGTTAGAATATTTTGCTCTGTTGGTATTAAAGTTAAAAGATGCCTCTTGTAGGGGGTAGTTTCGGTGGCTTGTTAGCTGTTATAGGACATTGTACCTTGCCCTGGCTCTGCTCCAAGTCATTTTATAATGATATCAATATACTAGGAGCTATGAACTTCAGTGTTGCTGAATTTGAGTGAAGTGTCTCTGATAAACCCAAAGACGAGGTGAACTTTCCACAAACAGCTAATCTAACACGTTACCTAGCATCTGCTGGGGCTGGCTGGGCACGCATGTGAACATTGACTCACATGTTGCAACTTCTTACTCATGCAAATGTATTTGTATTACTGTTATTATTCCAGTAAAAGTTCATATTGCAGGGATCAGTTTGTTCATCATATGCATACCTTGAACTCTCCTGAGTGGTACAAACTGAACTTCACTTCTGGAAAGCTGGTAGTTAGTTAAAGATATAATGCAAAAAGTGAAACCCTGAGACATGAAGTTAATCTGGATTAAGGCTCTGGTTTTATGTTTTTACTCACTATGCTTGATGAGATGCATTTTCTCTTTTTTTAACATTTTCTGATGTGTTGTCTGTGACACATAATCATTCGTCATCTGCTGTCTTCAGGATTTAAAGATACATAGTGAATCTTAAAAAAAAAAAAAAAAAAATAAAGGCAGGGCGGGGGACAACCAATACCAAAAAACAAACATAAAACCCAAAAAAAAACCAGGAAAAGAGAATTGGAAGATGGCACTTATATCAAACTTGGTATTTCACTGCTTAGTAATGCTCTACCTGAATTTCACTTCCAAGTAAGAGAATGGTACATTGGCTGTAGGCCACAGCTCATTCTGGGTTGTGACTGTGCTTTTGGAATAGACATGTTCAAGGTTTGACACCAAGTTATTGTGCTCCAGAAACAGTGTAAGAGAAGGATTGTGAAGAGGTACATAGCTCTTACTTGCCTAATACACCTGCAGAAAACTAGAGGGAGGTTCCGAAGGTCTTTGTGCATTAGGGAGGTGTTTGCTTCCCAAACAATGTGCCAGAAGGTATCTTATAGCAAAATGGTAATTGTGTGCCTGGGTAATGGTCAGGAGAGATAAAGGCTGATGCAGTTGATTTGCACAGGAGTTTAGAATAGTGGAGGTGTCCTATCAGTTACAGGGCAATGTATCATTGTGCCCTCTTTGGGTACTGCTATGTAGTAGAATAATATTTCTTTTGCTTGATCTTCTAGAAAAGTTTGATTTTCTTGTTTTGCTTCAAAAGGTTGTGTTGCTTTATAATTAGCTGAAATATTAAGGAGAAGAATTTAAATCTAAGATTCCTTTATCATTAAGAATGCAAGTTTGTATGGTTTAGCTAAGTATGACTTTTCAAGGAGGTAGCAAATCAGTAGTGCCTGTTCTGCAGTGGGCTAGAAACCC
This sequence comes from Podiceps cristatus, assembly GCA_000699545.1. NCBI lineage: Eukaryota > Metazoa > Chordata > Aves > Podicipediformes > Podicipedidae > Podiceps > Podiceps cristatus. Next base: position 24,390 of record KL254757.1, on the reverse strand, counting down.
ATGCAGAAGGCTCTCATTTCTCCATCCATTACTACTAACCGCAGGGTAACTTTGAAAGCTTCAACCTCTCCTTGCACTTTTTGTAATCTTACATCAAAGTCTATTTCCAGCTGTGCTAAGTAATACTTTGTTTTATCCAGATATGAATCGGGCTTATTCATTGCCCTTATTCTCTATTCTTTCTTGACCTGTTTCAATTTTAGTGAGCAGCAGAATTACTGCCTACACGCTGATAGCTCTGTTGTCATTTTGCCATTGACTTTTTTATTGTTTTTACTTAAAAAAGCCCAACCTAATCTTTTGTACTAAATTTCATTTTGAAGCCTTGGAGTATTTCCACAAATCTTTGAAGATCTCTTTTAAAATGTTTATCTTGCACACTTCTAAAACCAAAACTAAGGGCTGGGTTTTGGGGTCTGCTGCTGCATGGATATGCAAGGGGATTCACAGAAATTCTTCACAGCACTGTTCACTGTTCCATGAGCATAGAGACCAGAATGCTGTAGTTTTCTATATTACACAGGCTCTGTCAGATTCACAAAAGATGTCCAAGTGTCCAGATACCACTAGTGATCTGAATGCGCCCAATACACCTTTGGAGAAGCCAGTTAAGTTGTTGACAGCTGTCTTGGAAACTCATTCCACTCTAATAGAACACAAGCCTTTGTAGACACTCACTTTACTCTGCAATGTCCATTCAGGAGCTGAAAGTAATCAACTCTATTTTCTGGCTTAGATTTCCTGCAGATCTTTCTAATTTTGGGGCTTTCTTACTTCAAAGCATTGATACCAGACCTCTGATACCAGAGCACTTTCTTTGTGTGCAGTAGACATTGTGCATAAATAATTGTTTTTCTAATTTTTTTCATCTTTGCAATTGAAGGCTGCTTGTCATTGCTGCTGATGGTCTTTGAGAGTCAGCCAAGGATTAAAAGTTCAGAGAAACTGATTCCTAGCTCTGTAGATGAGACTGAAGACACATTGCCTCAGCAGTGTGTGGTGTGGTCTGCTAAATATTTGATGCTTTTTGGCATTTTCTCTGTACCAGTAGAAAGCTGTACATAGTGATCCTATAGTGCAAGGCCCTGGGAGCCGCCTGGGCTTGTGTTGGCCTGATCTGGTTGGGGCTTGTTTTCCTCTGTCCAGTGGCCTTGTGCCTGTGGTCTCCTTGGGGTCCGTGTGTCATAGCCCTGGGGAGTCAGTATGGGACAACCCACAGCCTGACATTATCTGAGGCTGGGGGAGGCACATGGGCACTTTCCTGGCTGTGGCTGGGATCCACTGGGAAGGAAGCAGAGTGTGATAAGAAAATGTGGTGTTCCCTACAGGTTCTGCCTTAGGCAATCAGAAATGGTCAGCCACGGACCTGGGGACACACTGGGATGGTGAATGTACTAGGATGTCTTTGTGTAACGTTTACCTGTATAAGCAATGAGGCAGGTCTTATTAAATAATACAAATTACCAATAAATTTTTAGCTCCCTTTTGAATATTGCTCCTTTTAACCATAATAAGGTTTTGATTAACTTTAAAAACTCTTTAATTGCAGAATGTTGAAGAAATAAACTGACTTAAACCAAATTCTGCTAAAACTCAACAGAGCTGTCTTGTTTAACTAATGCCAGGCTGCTCATGATGTCTGCTCTTTGCACATATCCAGTCTTTTGGCACCACTAGCAGTAGTTTAACTGCGTTATTTCATCCAATTAATCACTTAATTATTTTCTCATTTCTAATAGAGATGATTCTTCTAAGTTTCTCCTTTTTTTATTTTTGTGAAACAAACGATATTCTTAAACTTTCTTTCAAATAGTTTACTGAAAGCTAATAGTTATCAGAGGAGTAGCAGTTCTATGTTGTCTCTTTGGGTTTCATTGTGAAATATGTTTACACAATGCTGAACTCTTCATCGTTCATTAAAACTTCTTATAATTATATACATGTTTTTAAAAATATTTTTTATTTCATGTGTAATCATGAAAGCATAGATTTGAAGGAGGAATGTTAACATTTCTGTTGAACTAAATCTTTCTTAACCCCAAACCCCAAATGAGTTCTTGAAGGATTTAAAGATTAGGATTATCGGAATACAAAAGGATGAAAGAAAGGGTGACAAATACTAAGGATAATAACAAAAACCTGCCATTCTAGCTTTTTAATCCAAGTCTGGTTTTAAGTACTTTATGCATCCTGCTGTGAAACAGATACCACTAGTGTATAATAAGTGTATTTAAAGAAAGACCCATAAACTATTCTTTTCTTATCTGTTGAAACATTTAAAGGTATCTGCATTTTTAAGTATTGGCATAAGAATTTTGAGCTTCTGTGAAATTACAAAATAAACCACAGCCTTGAAATGTAGTTTTGCATTGTATGGATAGATCCTTTAAACAAAGGTCTGATTCCTTTGCAGAACAGGACCCTTCCTCTAGCTTTGAGTGCATAGGGAGTCTAGGTGGGCTGGTAGACATCAGGGCATCCCCGTTGCCCTCTACATACATGTGCACATGCAGAACAGCTCTACAGAGCACACAGCAGTGAAAAGGGTGCTTTTTGGAAAGCATTCTTTACTGTGTGTGCTGATCTAGGAATCTGCTCATGCCATATATCCCTTGTATTCAAGAAATGTTGATCTACCACTTTTGTGCAAAGCACACTGCAAGCGAGTACGCTTCCAGGAAGTATTGACCTGCAAAATATCCGTGAAGCTGATTTATCTGTGCATGTGCAAGTCTGACAACTGAGATTTGTTCATGTTTGTAACTAATCTGTGTGGCCCATGTTTGTGTGTCTATGTATTAATCTGTGGGTAGAAGTAAAATGGAAGCATCAGCAATACTTAAATAACGCTTTGCTCATCTATTCCTTGTGAGAAGTTCAACACCAATTTAGAAATACAACTTGGGAGTAAGTTGTTATACCATTTACTCTCAGAGTGCAGCAAAAACATAGTTGTAACTCTTCATTCAAAAAGCAGATGAGAACTTGCTTTGATAGCCAACATTTACTGTCTTGCAAGGAAAGTGCAGGTTGGGGAGTGATGTTTATTAGCAAGAATTACCTCCAGACTGAAAGAATGTCCAAAGTCCATTTCCATGAATAGTCACTGTGTAACCACCCTCTCTGCTGTTTCACTTCTGGCCTCTCAAATCACAGGACAAGTAGGTCCTGACTACCGCTTTATATTTTTGCTCTTTCTTTATACCTTCCTGTAAATATAAATATTATTTGGGGAGTCTGGTACCATGCACAGACATGTGGCAAAGTTGCCAAGCCACTGATTTTTTGTTGTTGTTTTTACTTGAAAATCACTGCTTCAGAAGTGAAATCTAGCTTTACTTGTAAGCAATCTCCAGTGATGTTTTTGTCTCAAAGACTATGAATCCTTTTAACTGCATTTTAATGGTTAACAGCAGCACAATCCATGTCGTGTACTCCTACTCTCAACATTATCTTGGTGTATTCGCTCTAGCTCTACATTAAAAAAAACCCCACCAAACTGTAGGAGAGATGACACCAATGCTGTGAGTGTGTTGTGTTGTAATTGCATGGTGTTCTAGAAACTCCCCTGTGAGGTCTGCAAATGAGGAGGGCAGAGCTCTGTCTTGGTGGCCAAATATATATAACTGAGGGCAAAATATGGTCCTAAGAGGGGTTTTCTGCAGTGGAAAACTCTTGTTCACTTCATGTGTAAATTATACAAATTGCTTTGTGGAGCCAAGATTTCTATGTTGGGCTTGTTATCTAAAAAGAAATGAATGGAAAACAAATGTGTATTCTGATTAACTGTGTGCACTTTAGTATATGCTCTATATTCCTTTGATTTGAAAAGTTTTGTGGAGGCTGTGTTCCTACTCCCAAGTGAGTGGCAGACCTCCTGGTGTTTGTTACTGTTTATATTTTTCTTTCTATTCTTAGTTTGGACGGTGCATGTCAGTCTTCCTTCATTAGTTCCCTAGCTTTCTCTGACTAAAGATGAGAATAACAAAAACGTTTCTTATCAGCATCTAAGAAAAAGATATGAATGAGATTTAGTACCTCTCATGTATGTATATATGCAGGCTGGACAAATGGGCTGACAGGAACCTTGTGAAGTTCAACAAGAAGTGCAAAGTCCTGCACCCGGGAAGGAGCAATCCTATGCACCAATACATGCTGGGGCCATGCAGCTGGAATGTGGCTTGGCAGAAAAGGACCTGGGGGTCCTGGAAGACACCAAGTTGGATACGCGTCAGCAATGTGCACTTGCTGCAAAAGTGAACGGTATCCTGGGCTGTGTTACTCAAAGCATCGCCAGCAGGTCAAGAGAGGTGATCCTTCCCATCTGCTCAGCACTGGTGAGGCCACACCTGGGGTGCTGCATCCAGCTCTGGGCTCCTTAGTACGAGAGAGACATGGACATATTGGAGAGTCCAGCGAAGGGCCACAAAGATGGCTAAGGGACTGGAGCACCTCACATATGAGAGTGGGCTGGCAGAGCTGAGGCTGTTGAGCCTAGAGAAGAGAAGGCTCAAGCGGCATCTTGTTGAGGTGTATAAAAGAGGCAGGCTCTTTTCAGTGGTGCCCAGTGACAGGACCAGAGGCAATGGGCACAAACTGAAACATGGTAGGTTCCATCTGAACCTACTTTTTTTCACTGTGAAGGTAACTGAGCATTTGAGCATGCTGCCCAAGAGAGTTTGCAGAGTCTCCGTCCTTGGAGATACCCGAAAGCTGTCTGTACGTAGTCATGGATAACCTGCTCTAGGTGACTCTGCTTGGGCAGGATGGTTGGACCAGATGACCTCCAGAAATCCTTTCCAACCTCAACCATTGCATGATTCTGTGATATTAAGGCTGTTGAACAGCAAGTGATAAGCAGAGGTTTCCACTCTTATTTAATTTCTGGAAATAGGTTTTGCTAAATGTTCTAATCAAATGCTATTTGACATGCAAATTGAATGTTGATGGTAAATTTCTGTAAGGATTATTAGTGCTCAACATATGTATCTTGTTAAGTTTCTGACTGTATAATATATTTTAGCTTTCAAACAAATGCCGTCTGTGCTGCAAATATGAGACTTTCTTGGATTTGTTTGCTAGTGTCTGAACCCCTAGATGATGGCAATGATTCCAAGCCCCTCAAGGGCAGTTATATAAGTCTTATTAGGTGTGAGCAGTAATAAATGCTCTTAATGCATGCAACTAAGCTGGAAAGGCTGAAAAAAACTCATCTGGGGTATTCCTGCCTTCAACTGACAAGTGTGATTGCACCTCCTTTATATAGGTATCTAAGTCAGAATTAGTCTAACTAAATTGATAATAGGTTAGTTACAGCACTGGAGGTTCTCCACAGAATGCAAGACCCTGACAAGATGCTTGGATGCTTAGTCGGTGGTTCAAGCTGTTGTGATTAAACTCCTATCAGGAGTTCAACTGGCAGAAGTAGTTAAAATTGACTCTATTAGAGTATATATGCTGCAGAAGCACCTTCTTCTCTAGACCATGCGTATTGCGTTTCCAGTCACATTAAATTACAGAGTTTAACTTGAAACAGCTCAAAATAGTCTAGAATTTGCAAAAGAGACAAAATTTGTAAATAAATTGCGGAAGAGATTTAGGAGCCAAACTCTATAATGAGCCTGAACCCATGAGGAAATCCCTATGTTACTTCTTATTCCAGTTATCCTCTGCTTGCCAATAACTACAGCCAAGCCTTTCTTAAATTAGGTATGTATCATAGATGTGAAGATCTGCAGGGGAAACTATAGTAGTAGTTTCAAGGCTCATCAGCTTTCCAGCTGGTCTAAAGGTTCATGGAAATGGTTTGCTTAAAACTTTGCCTGGGGCAGGGTATAGTAGGTTTCAGGTTAGCTGCAAGTATCTTTAGTTCTACTAATAATACAAAGTAAACCTTAAAGTCCCCATTAGTTGCTATTTTTGGTTCAATGTATTCACCCTTCAGATGCATTCAATCAAGTAAAGATTTTACAACCCTGAGCAAAATTATGCTACTTGGATATTTATTTTCTTAGAAGGATTTCTGTTGGTTTTAACTTAAATTTTGGAGGTAAACAGTGCATTACTACAGCTTCATATTATGCCTAATTAAATATTTGTTAGTTAAAGTTTGTATACCTGCATAAAGATAACAAATGAAAACAACCTTCCTGTGGCTTAATCAGTAAACACTTATCTACTAAGAGAGCATCCATGGTGGTGGGGAAGGCAAATTGCTACTTCATCCTAAATAGGACTTTAGCCATTATTAGTTGATGATAGGACTGAAAAGGGGTAAACAGGACCTTCGCTCTTAGTGTAAGCTTGCATTGTCCAGGCAGAGAAGGGTCCCAGGAAGCAGACTGTGATAAGAAAAGTGTAAAAACAGACTACCATGTGGCCCAGACTGAGCAGGAACAGATGTTCCCCCCCTGTCTCTGTTTAAGGAAAGCTGAGACTGTCAGACCTTGAGCCCGGGGAATGCAGAAAGGAGGAGTGTAGCACCAGAGAATGAGGTAGATGCTAAGAAGTATTTTGTACTTTAGGAAGATATCTGTATTAGTAATGAGACTTTTTAATATTCATATTGGCAATGAGGCTGGGTTCCTGTAATGAGATCATAGTTTGGACTGATAAAACATTATTGAACTACTAGTACGTTATTGGATCTACTTAGTGCGTTGCCTGTTGCATGGTCTGAGTGTAACAAAGCAGGAGCAGTATGCGACAACATACCTAGAAAAGTTGTTCCTGACTTGCAGGCAGTGAAGCTTAGTATTTGTGACTAACTTCTGCAGCATTTCCAAAAGTATGTGCAATAGCTAGTCCATACCTGAAAGGTCACTCTGCCCTGTCATTGTGTGTACTTTTAAACTGAAAAACTAACTTTTTGTTTATAGTTTCTTTCCATTTAGATCAGAAAATAAAAGCTTATAGCCCATTTGTTTTTATTTATTGTTTAAAAAAAATACTGCGAGCAATAGTTTTTGTAAGTAATTTACAGCAGTTGATTTGTGCCAATGAGTATTTTTAATGTTACTAGAAATTGTTAGTTTGCCTTTACATTTATGACAGAATACAGCTTTGTTTCTTACTCAGTAGGAATATATGTAACACTGCAAGTAAGAAATCTATTGTTTGGCCATGTTGCAAACATTTAACATTTCAAGCCATGGTTTAAGCTTTCAGTGGGATTTAATCCCCCTTTTCCCACTAGTGTGAACAAAGAAAAGTTAGCAACGTCTGTGTAAGAAACCTAACGAGAGAATACTTAGGTCCTGATTCAGTATGACACCAAAACTTGTGCCTCTAAGACTGCACGGCAACATTCACTTTGTGAAATTACAATAATGTGATGTATTAAACTTGCATGGATTGGTGTTTAGCTAAACATATAGGACTATTTAAAAAGACTTAGAAACTGAGTATTCAGGCACTGCATTAGCATCAACTGGACTACTTGTAAGCTGTCACGTGTACTGACAGATTGCTGAAAGCAGACTTAAATTAATGTCTGTAAAGTTCATTATTATGAAAATGAAGTTCTGTCACTCCTTATTTCCACTTGTTCTCATCTGAGCAGCACCTTCCAGTCATGGCTTCTGGAACAGTTTGCAAATGACAGCAAAAGAACAGCGGCAATCTCTTACACTGCCTTAACCTTTTCAGCATATTTGTTTGGAATAGGCAACCATTCCATTTCTCTACTGCTCACAGAATATTAAGGTTACGGACAGAGGAAATAAAAGGAATGGCCAACAACTAAAATTTGAAAATTTTGAAAAGGTCAAAGTAGTGTTGTTTAGGACTGTCTGTATGTCTTCAGTTCAACAGATGACAACTGACTAAATACTAATAAACTATAAGCTATATATGTTTTTTAAATATAAATACAAAAATGTTTCAACAATCAGTTAAAGCGACACTGTTTTTTCTGCTAGGTTTTCAGTTGTCGATACCCAGATGTTACTAAATTTAATAAAGGCATTTTGATTTCTTTACTGCTGTAGGGTTTATTGTTACTTCATTCTCTTGGACAAGGTATTGTAGTGAAGAATTTTGGGGATTGCTCTTAATGTATGGAGTTTCACATAGTAGAAAGCAGAGTGGAATTACACCTTTTGTTTACAAAGCATTGATTCTCAGAACAGCTGATCATCAGCAGGTCCCTTGCCTGTTCAAACACTGTACTTCAGTTAGGCACACTGACACATATGAAATAGGCACCTGGTGTACACGTTGAAATGAGCAATATTTTCAGTTAGAGGTGAAAAAATAAAGAACAAGTTTCATAAAACTGATGGAAGATGAAACCTCACTAAAGATATCCCTCTGCAGCAAGCTAGGGTCAGTTATATCTAATGGGTACTTAAAAACCTCAAAAGCTGTGGGTGCTGTAATCTCACTAGACAATCTGTCTGGTTACTTACCTGTTTACTAAAATGACAGTGTTTTTCCCTTGTTACCTAATCAAAGTCTCTTGCAACATTTGGATTATTTCCTGTTCTGTGCATGGTGGTCTGAAAACAATTTCCTTCCTTCATCTTGGCAGTTACCTTTTGTCTTGTTTCCCCATGGTCTTCTCTCCTCCAGGTGAAATCTGTCCTGGAGCTTGCATGCATCTGTTTTATTAAAGTGTGATCTGTTGTATTAAAGTGTAAGTTTTAGTAAAGTGTGAAAGTAAAGTATTTAAAGGACAATTAAAGTGTGATCCCACTGAAGTGTAGCACTGGAAACTTTGAAGCCTAGTGCTAGTCTGTCTTCCAGACTTCTTGTCTTTTTAATAGAAAGAACAGATGCCTTCAGGAGGCGGTTTGCTGCATTTCTCTGGGGTTGCTGTCTCTTCATTGGCTGCAGACGTGGACTAAACCAGGAGCAACTTAGTTCTCAGTCCTTTTGGGATGACTATACTCCTATGAAAGGAATTCCTATAATGTAGCTGTATGTGTACAGAGGTGGCATAGTAGGAAAGAAAGGAAGATACTCCTATGGACACCTTAAAGCTCTAAGCGGCATAGAACACATTTATAGACTTTTTTTCTAAATTGCTCTAGGTTCTTTTCAACCTGGTAGCCTGAAACATTGTTAATTAGTGAATGTTACTCCTTTAGCTGTCCCTTCTCTGAAGGACCTGGGAAGCATAATACGCTGCAATTAGTTCTATGTCACTTAATCAGTTTACAGCACAGCATATCCTGGGAAAGGGTTTATTGCTCCCTTCCATTTAGCAAAGCAGTCCTCTGACAATATGAAGGTCTCTGATGCGTGAAGAATTAATACATTCTTCCCAATGAACTGTATCCAGCCCTGCTAAACTGCTGACTTTATTTCAGATGTGTGACCTTTTACCTTCTTCAGTGTCTGTTCACTTCTGTGTTGAGATAAAATGAGAATAAAACCCTAATAAGAGAAGGTCATTAAATGCAGATGGTCTTCTATTTTAATACAGGCATCTGAGACAATAACCTAGCTCTTACTGAGGAAAATCCTGTTGTCAGGGAAGAGGTTACCTTGGCAACAAGGTCACCTGGCACGGCCTGGGTGTGAGGAGAGTGATGGGCAACATGTGATGGGAGAGCTTCAAAGATGATGAAAGAGCAGGAGGTCAATCCTTCAGACTTCTCAGTGACTTCCGTCAGCTCAAGGTGAGTTGCTCCAGGAATTTCATAAACCTGGCTTTCTGAATACAAATGGTCTCTATGAATTGCCAAGGGCATGGAGGACCAGAGTATATTCAGGAAATTGTTATCATCAAAGGCTTTATTTTTTGTGTGTTTGTGGTGCGGTTTTGTTTGTTATTTTAAAAAAGAGGGAAGAGTAGAAGTTCTTTGTGAAGTGCATCTGTGGCTACTTGATTATAGCTTTTTTCTAAAGAAATGACCTTTATATACCTGGAGAAGGATCACATACTTCAGATGTAGAATCATAGAATGTTCTGGGTTGGAAGGGACCCCTAGAGGTCATATAGTCCAACCCTGCTGCAGTGAAGAGACTGGAGACTCAAGATGCATCCCAGGGTGCTGCAAACAGATGAACTGACTGTGGGTTCCACTTCATAGCTGTCAGTGCTAGACAGGCATCCTTTAGGTTTGTGTCGAGCAACCCTGAGATGAGTTAAAGCATAGGTGCTTGATAGGGAGCTCATTACAAGCCAACAGTGTGCTTGATCAATTCATCAAATTCCTACAGAAGCTTTTGAAGCTAAAGGAAGCCTGAATGCCTTTGAGGTTGGTCTGGCCCTTGAGGCTGAGGTTGGTAAGGCAAAGAAATGCAAAGTCTGTGGAGAAGTTGCTAAGCACAGCTGGCAGACCTAGTGATTCTTAGTCCTTATAGGTTGTGTAAGAAATAAAGATACAGAAGAGGCACAGACCAGAGCGGAGTGTTTAAAGGCATATGGGAAAATGCAAATGAAAGAGATAGATCCTATCTAAGGAACAAAGGAGAAAGGCAGAAAAGGAAAAGGTATGGAAGATAAAGCATGTGGTTTGGAAACAACAATTTGTATTCTTCCATCTTTCTCTTTTTTCCATACTGCTAGAAAAATTACATAGGGAAATTAAAAGGCAACCTACTTAAAGCAGATAAATACAGTCCCGTAATTAGCAGGTAGATCTTAATCACTCCCTCTGTTTATCTTTTATCTGTCTTTATTACCTTCACCAAGCCATTAGGTTTGTCTATGCTGTTTGCTTGCTGGGCCCTGTAAGAAATTCACTGCACTGCCGTCATAAAAGCACTTTTCTCTTGGTTCAGGATTTTCAGTGAGGTAGAGTTGTTGCGTTCCACCTCTTCATAATTAGTATGCCTGCTAACCATACCTGCAGTCTAAACTGAATTGCTCAGTTGGAAGCAAATGAGACAACGTAGTGATGTTATTCTGTGTTCAGTGCTCATGTCTGTGGCAGTTTTCTAGTCAAAGAATTACCAGCTCTTTCCAATTCCAAAGCAACATTCTGCAAATGTGTAAATGACACCACATCCTCTCTCACATTGTGCAAGACTGTACGTCTAACTGCAGTGAAGGGAGAATCGAACTTGTGACTGTTAGTAAGGAAATCATGTTCTTGATACTTTTCTCAGTCCTCCTCACCCTTTACCTCAGGCAAAACTAATCTCCTTCTCCTCCACAATCCTGTTGTTAAATGGAGATACAGCAGAAAGACACGGTTCTGATAAGAAAAGCAAACACAGTTTAGGAATTGCTAAGTTATTCTAGACTGTTCTACTGTTATCCTGGTGATAAAGATGGCAATCTCTTAAATGGCATTTAACAAAACAAGATAAGATAAAAATGTATTACTAAAATACTAATGATATTTTGAAAAGCTGTACTTTCTTGCTTAAGCACTTTTATCAAATGCTAATTAAATACATAGATGTTCTCTTGCAAATTTAATAACTTAACATCTATTGCTTCTCCAGTTTTTGGTAATTGCTTGACTGTGTTCTCCAATATACTATTCATCCAGAGTACATAACTTTCTAACAATCGATCGCTATGTTCCTGTGCAGTCAGACTAGACAAAGCATTGCATCAGAGGTTTTGTATAAGTGCCCAAACCACACGACTCACAGCAAGACTGATAGGCAAATCTGATTTGAAGTTGCCACCCTAACCACAGTCATCAATAGCATGCTCAGTTATGTACCACCTTCTCCAGGCTGCCTCATAATAAATCTAAAATTGCAATAAGTAGTTTTTTATTTGAGCAAGAAAGAGTAATATAATTTCAAAGGAGAAGTATTTAAAAAAAAGCCCACTGTCTCTCACCTATAGCTCACTTTTCTTTGAAGCTTCTCACATAGGACCCATCTAGGAGTGCTAATCAGAATGACCAATGATCTCCCCATCCACATTACTGGCCCGAACTGGGCTGTACCTCAGGCTTGAGGCATCCATACCACACTGGCGAATTCAGTGTATTTTACCAACAGCTAGCTCATCGCTTGTGCTTCGTCTGTCTGGCCGTTTGAGTTGGGGAACTTGAGTCTATGCTGAGTGGTGTGTGTGCTAGAACACTGCTTTTTGAAGTAGCTCTGGTGTGGGTGGCTTCACACTTGCTCTAGGGATTGAACGGTGACATTGGGTGGCACGTTTGAGAGTAGGATCGGACATCTAGTTGCCTGATGGCAGTGGCATGATTTTTTAGGTAGTTGGGATCTCAGCTTTGCTCTAGGGGGGTGTGTGTCTGTATGTACATGTATAATGTGAAGGAGGTTTAAGAGAACGGTATCATGAAGACAAAAGCAAATATGCATTGTTTTTAAGATAATGTTATCAAGATTAACATATTTAGTTGTAATGCATTGGAAAAGTAAAAATCAACATTACCATGTAAAAGAATTTGTAACTTTTTCCTACATGCCCTTTTGTATGTTCAGCCTGGGTTGTTGCGTGCCCATCTCTGAGCTTGTAAATAGTTGGTGAAATTATTATGA
>KL254757.1:0-11954 GCA_000699545.1 Podiceps cristatus | reverse complement strand
CCCAAGAGCTGGGTAATAAGGGTAAGAATTAATTTAAATAAAAATTATAACCAATTAAAGGTCATTTATTATATGTTGGGATTTCTGGATATAGACTTTTTTACTAGTTTTAAAATTCAAAATATTATTTAATAAGAATGTTTTAAAAAACCTGATTGAAAACTTGTATTAATAATGATTGTCTAATAGTTGAGGAGGGATCCTAATATTTAGCCCTTCTGATCATTGTCAGCCGGTCTCTTAAGTGGTTTTCTTGTTATTTATATTTATGGAATATTTAAGAAACATGAAAACAAGAAGTTGCTACTTTGGAATGTTGTGTTTCTCACCTTTAGTAAGTGTTTAAGTGTCTTTTTATTCTGTGGGAGTTTGAGGTACCTAATTGATTGCAATAAAATAATTTATAAAATGTTAGCTGTTGACAAATGTACATTTGAGATTCTGTATTCGTATTTTCACAATACTGTTAGACTCACATCTTTAGTAATGAACCACTTTTGATGTTATACAAAACTGCTATGAATTTATTTTATTTTGGGAGATGCATATTAAATGCAATGGTACAACTTGGATTCTGTAAACGTATTTGCAATTAGAAGTGGCTTTAATTGTTCTTATTGCATAATTACTGAAAAGAATTTGAAGCTTCAAATGAGTGTTAAGCAACTTTCAGTGCATTAAGAGAAGGATTAGGCCCTTTGAAAAGAAAATACTGCTTGTAGGCACCTTTGTAATATTTCTTTCAGCTGCTGTTAGCTATGCTTTCACTCTTTTTCTACCTTGTTAACATTCCCCATTTTCATAACTGGCTGTGACTGCTGCTTCAGGAGAAGAAAAAACTTGCTTCCTAGGCTCAGAGTAATATCTTGCCTGTTGACAATGAATTACAGTTCTGTCACTTGTGAGTGCTCTTTTCCCTGTTGTGAGGTAGTTCAGTGTCTTCGTTCTTCATATACACCATTAATCTTCTCTTGAGAATCAGGTCTGTGGCTGTTGGGGATCTTCTGCATCTTTCTAGCCTTCTTAGGGTTTTGGGAGACTCGAAATCCCCAGGATAGGGCTACAGTGGCCCTGTGGAAGGCAGCCACATGGCTACAGGTTACCTGCTTAGCCTCTGACAATCTGCCTTTTCCGAGATTGTTTTTATTCTTCTTTTTACCCCAGAATATTTTTTTTTTTTTTTCTAACTCTCTATCAGTGTCTTCTGGAGCCATACTTACCTATTCAAGATGTCCTCTTTTTCTTACCTCAGATAGATACAATTTTCATCTTATTGGAATCAGCAGTTAGTAAAGATTTGGCCTTCAGATGATTAAAAATATTTGAATGCAAAATTATCCACAATCAGTCTACTATATATAAGTTTCCAGATCATGATTGCAAGCAGAAACAATTGCAAACATTTATTTTAACCAGAAGCTATTTTTTCTGCCCTCTCCCAATTAGGATCCCGGGAGGCTACTGATCCTAATTTAATTGCGCGGAATGGAGCAATGTTTTTCATTATGAATGAGCTAACCAAAAGATTTAAGTAGTTGCTTACGCTGTTTAGACTGTATTTAAGTTTTGGGGAAGAACAGGATACTAATATTGAAAATGAATAAATGTGTATGCAGACAGGCTATGCAGAAAGTCTAATTAAAACAATATTACCATGATCTATGTACATCCAGCTTTTTCCTGCAGTTTACCATTGGGAAAATTTTCAAAATTAACAAAAGTGAACACATAAACTTACTCTCTAGAGCTCTGCATTTTGCAGACCTGTGCTTTAGGTGAATTCTCCAGTAAAATCTTCAGAACTTGGATTATAATTTGAAAAAAGGTTACTCAATCCATTAAATATATACGGGGTAGGATGTAGTTTATTATCTACAACTTGATCAATGCTTTATGTGCTACTAGAAACTAAGACTGCATATATTTGAGTTAAATCTTTAAGCATTTAAATCAGTTCAAAAATACCTATAGGTAGAGGTGCTAGAAAAAAAGGTCTATGCAAGTTAAAATTATACCTCTAACCCCAGTTTTGAGGGGGTAAATACTGTTCGGTAATACTGAAAAGTGCAATGCAACCCATTTTCCAGAATGGACACATGTCTCATCTAGTTTGAAAAACTTTATTCCATTTGTGTGGGTAAGGGCAGCAGCTCTTGTGGGACCAGCCTCTGAAATACCTTCCAAGGGAACAGGGAAAACTTAGTTCTTGTCCCTTTGATCTATTTTGTGAATTTGAAGGTCCCTGTTTTCAAAATAAAATTCTGAAGTACCAAAAGCCATATTTATGTTGCCTTTAAAGAGCATCTGGATTTTCAAAGGGATTCAAAGGGAATCTTAGAGGCCAGAATTATTAAAAAGCACATCAGTCTTGCAAGACTTTTAATACTGAGTGATGTTTAGAAATACGTTGCTGTGTATTTTTTTTTTTTTTTTGTACATTTCATTTCCTCTTTGCCTGTTGGGACTTGCAGACAGGAAAAATTGCCTATCTGATGAATCAGTTGTGTATAGTGTAGCGAGTATGCCTGCTTAAACAGTGTACAGCACTGGAAGTACACACAGAATAAGGTAAATTAAACAAGATACCATTAATGAGTTTCTCAGGCATATTCTACAAGGCACACAAGGTTTTATGTGCTACAACTGCTGAGTCTCTACTTTTGTTGCCTCTGAATCCTATTTTGTTGTGAGGCAATCCAAAATTCTCTGTGGGAGCACTGTCTCTGGCTAACAAAGCTGCTTGCGACAGAGCTGCGGTTGACTGGGCCCCTTTGGGGGAAGCACGTTACACAGCACACCTGAATGGTGTCCAGAAGAGCGCCCTTCCCAGGGGAAGAATCTTCTGAGGGAAAAAATGTGCAGATGATCCAGATTGATCCATGCCATGGATACGTACAAGCCGTAGTGGCGCAACAAGCAGCCGTATGCATGGGGAAGGATGGCTGCTATTGAGCATGCAAGTACGGCACCAAAGATGCAGAGATTACCAGGCACCAGATCCAAAGCACTTTGCTTTCTACTAATTTTGCTCGTGCACAGAAACATTATTGGCAAAGGCTGAACTTCCTGGTTTGTACCTGAGGCTTTTTTGTATATTTATGGGACCTATTGAGGTCATGGTGTGTGACTCATCAGGCTGGTCTGCAGCCAAAAGCGTGCTTCATATACACTTCTAAACTGTTACTCTTGAAGGTGTTCTCCCATGGGCCTTTCAGTTTTCTAGGTGACTTCAAGATATCCATCTGCAAAACTGTTTATTTTGGATCACGCTCTTATATTTGATAACATTAAGCAATTTTTCTACTTTCCCTTTTGTCTTCTGTTCTAATTCAGTTCTCAGTGTTTCCATTTTTGAGGCTGCAAAAGTGATAAACCTTTTATTCTTTGTGAAAGCTGCAGCAAGAAGCCGTATACTGGCTTGGTTTACATGTTGAAAACTCATGAGGTCTTACACTGGGCTAGGTAAAGTGACCAGTAGCTAATTTTTAGAAGTAGTTGTATTTAGAATAAAGTAAAAATATTATATATTCAGTGCCTATACATGGATGCATACATGCAAAGAACTAGCTATTCCCTCCTCAGTTGGGGTGATGATCTAGGGCATGTTTTTTTGAAGCTGCATCTAACTTAAAGTTAACTTGAGCTGGAATGGTTAATGAAGCAGCAGCAGCCGCAGGAAGAGGTTCATTCAGCCTGTGCTTTGACTTCCTTTGGGGGTTGCTTGTCTTCATTTGCTGTGTATCAAGCCTCAGGTAACTTCCTACTTGGACACCGTAGACAACAAACTTTGTTGTTGTTTTTATGTCTTTTAGGCTAAACTAATTTCCTTATACCAAGTCTGAAGCATCTGGGTTTGCACTCTAACCACAAAAAATGAGAAGAATATGTGTGTAGGGGGAAGGATTGAAACAACTGGGAAATTTGAAACAAAATTACCTTAAAGATCTATAGACACTTTGTGAATGGACATGATTGTTTTGTTTTGATTCAGCTAATTAGATTTCCAACTAGGATAACTAAAGATCACTATGTTTGATTCTCTCTGATTGAATGTTAAGTGCCTTATGAATTTTTAATTTTTGTGTTATTACTTGATTGCTTCTTCATCCTGTAATTTACTGATAGGGAAATTTGAAATAATTATTTTTCAGGCTAAAGATAAGAACGTATTTGAATACTCTGTAGAAAGGTGTGGTAGTTTCAAAAACAGTAAGTGATTGTGTTAAAAAAGAAATGGCTTATTACTGACAGTTTTCATAGGATCAGTTTACACTTCCAAAATTAAGGTAATTTGAAAGGCTTTAAAAACATCGTAGCAGTCTACTTGCAGATTTCTGGCATTCAAAGACTGGTAGGAAAAGAGATGCACAAACCCACACATTATTGTATTCCAGCTGAGGAGACAGTTCAGGAGCAGTAGAAGATTCATCATGCTCTAATAAAAAGTTGATCACCAAGATTGGTTTTCTTTTAATTGTTCTGGATTTATGCAATATGTCTTAGTGTCCTTGAAACTTTAAGAACAGACACAGCTACAATGCCCTGACTTTTCATGTAAATCAGTTGTAAGATTTGTGGGAGAGAGTCAGAAATGCAAACTATTTGTTCAAGTTGTTAAACAAAATGTGCAAAGTGTATAAAAATGAGGACAAATACTCAAGGCAGTGCATTTTCACCGCTACTGAGATGTGGACTTCATTGCTGTTGACCTCAAAGCTGACACTTTTGAAAGTAGCCTGTGCTTCTCTATATATTTATTTATTTATTTATTTTTTAATGCCACATTAACGCAAAAGTTCTTTTGGACTTGAGTCTGAAAACCCAATTGCTGTATTGTTAAAAGACCAATTTCAATGTACTTTCTGGCACATAGATATGCAGGGCAAATGACTCACAGCTGCCACTGTCTGCAAAGCTGGAAGACTAGGTCTTGGTGCTTAAAGCAGTATGAGCGCTAAAGTTATAAATCTAAAGTAAGTACCTACACAATTATGTCTTTAACCCAGCAAGGATTAATTATAGGGCGATGTCCTCTTAGTTCTGTCATGTTTTTAGAATACTTTAACAAAACTCTCATTGCTTATGTCAATTCTGTACCCATTTTGTGGAAAAAAAAATATACTGTGTTCAGAAGCCTGTCTTCTACAATTTAGATAAATTGAAGAAAGAAAAAGATAATAGCTTTTTATATGAAATTAAGGCTTGAAAGAGCTTTTTTTATTATTATTTCAGACACTAAAACATGTGGTTTCAAGCAAAACTGAGACATTAAGTTCCCTGTCAGTTGAAGAATAATTCATGCTTTATGAGAAAATGCAAATATGCTAACGAGAGGATTATTCAGCTTAGAATGAATATTTGATCTCTAGTGTACCTTAGGACAAAAATTTTCAACCAGAAGAATCACACCAAAGTGATGACCAGAAGTTTGAAGTTTTATACTCCAGTGTCTAAATGAAATATTTGTAAATTACCTTCATTTATGTCATCAAGTAGGATTTTTGTCAGTTGTGCCATAGATTGTATTTGAATGACTCTAGAAAGCAATGATGCCTCTTGTTACTTTAGGCATCCACGCTTCAAAATACATCTATTGGGGAACAAGAGTTCAGTTGTAAAGACAATTAAGGCAATTGGTTCTTCCTATTGGTCTTATTTCTTCCTGTATACCCATGGTATACCACCTCCATATGTGAAGGGAAAGTGGTTGCGTTAGCCTAAAACTGAGCAAAAGAGCCTTGATTAGGTGAGTACTCCATATGTAAAATGCGCTTTTATGATAAATGCTCCTTTCCAAAGACTGACTAACTGCTAGTGTCCGCCTACCAATGAAAGTATACGTTTTACAACTTCTCTTAGACTCATAGGTTGGGGTTTTTTGGGGTTTTTTTTGATCAGAAGGGATGGATTTTGTCTCTGAGCATGTTCTCACTGCTGGACTCCCAGCTGCTTGCATGCTGGTTTTGATGCTTTCCCATGCTGGAAACAAAAATTAAAACGAGTCTGTTAGTTCAAGGGCTGCTTTTACAGTGCTTGTTGAAATAGTAGGGTTTGGTTCCTTAAAACATGTTATTGGACTTCTTTCCATGAAACTCTGTTTTACAGGACATTGTATCTCTTCACCTGGGTTGAAGAGAACATCTTTTCTAATCTTGTAGGCCCTAAAATAGAAAATTTTTGGTTTCTACTTTCTGTTTTATGTTCTTGTGGGATTGTATCTGTTTGTGAACTGCTGTTCAAAGGATTTAGGTCTCATTTCTCTCCCCTCTCCCTCCATAGCCTCCTGAAAGGATATCAAACAGCCTTTATTTAGATGGTGTGGATTTCATGTGGTGTGTGTGAATGGCAGCTCTTCTGTACCTTTTGGCTGCCCAAGAGTACTATGTGTGAAAGGCCAGAAGTTCATCTGTCTTAAAGACAGAAATAGAAGATGATACATTCAAGATAAATAAATTTCTGTCCATATGTATTAAGAAACTGTAACTGTCTGAGGTTTGAATCCAAGCTGTTGTGCTTCTGAGAAGGTAAATGGTTAAGCAAGTAATTTATAGTGGATAATCTGTATGATGAATTTCTCCTCTTTTTCTCTTAACAAAACTTCTACGAAAACATAATGTATCTTCTCAGATGTAGTTATTGTTTTAATTGATCTTTTGCATTCATTCTGGATATTGCTTTCGAGCAATGAACTTCTTGCAGATTATTAGTGTTTAAAATGCATTGATGAATCTCGATTAACTTTGTTATATGAAAGGGTAAGGTTTTTTGATATACAGGTAGAGATGAAATTAGTTTCTGGTGTGACCCTGCAACCTATATGATCAGTTTTACTGTGTGGTGTGGGAGAAATAGAAATGTGCATGAAACCTTTGGAACCTCTGTAATTGCTATGTATTTATTATGACATCGGTCTTCTGCTTCACCTACTTATCAATTGTTTTTAATCCTTTCCTTAAAATAAATGTTTAGGGTCATTGGAGCAAAAGATTGCTGTACCTTTCTGGATAGCTTTCCATTGTTGGGGATTTCCTCTGGAAAAAAACAAACAAACAAACAAAAGCATTACGTGTTCCAGGAATGAACCCAGTACCCAAGAGATGCAAAATAAGTAGACAAGAAATCTACAGTTTAGAAAACTTTATCAGTGGACTCCTGAGAATTTTCTTTTGCTTTTGGTAGCACTCTAGACATTTTGCTATTAGGGAACAAAATCTTATACTTGACTTTAAAGCTGCTTATGGGTTCAAAAGTTTATTCAGTTCTAATGTTATCAAGTACCTGTTACACTTAGGAAAATCATAGGGGGTTGGGGGGTGGGAGGGGAGAAGGGCAGGAAAGGAAGTGAGAACAGCAGTGTATTGATTTCATCTGTATAAACAAAACAAAACACACACCCCCAATCAATAAACAACAAAACCACATCCACACAAACATAGCAAAAAAGAACTTAAGGTAAGAAAGATACATTGAATATAAGACCATCCCTTTCATATTGCCCTTGGAATGCTCAGATGAAAGATCAAGAAAGTATCTAGTGTCAAAGAAAAATAATTAATATAAAGTAGGTAGTTTTATGGACTGTCGTAGTTCTGAGCATATTCCCCTCTGCCTCCCTTGCTCACATGCAAAGGTGCACAGTCTGCAGAACATCAGAACCCACAAAGTTCATCTACTCCCCTTTATGCTGAAAATGCTGACCAGAAATCAAAGGGGAACAGAGAGTTCAGGCAGGGAAGGTCCATCTGTGACTCACTATTCCATCATGTACAGCATGAAATATCATCCCAAATTTGAAGGCCACATCCATACTGAGGACTAAGAGATGCTATGTACAGAGACCTAGATCCAAATATCTGAATTTGCTTGCTGTTAGATATTCTTGTTTGTTTAAAGCAAACATTTGAGATGCAATTCCAAAGGTTTTAGGAAAAAAAAAAAAAAACAAAAAGAAACCCAAAAAAACACCAACACCCCCCCCCAAAAAAAAAGAATTATATCAACATAGAAAAAGTGCTTCTAGTTGGCTTAGCAGTTTGTTAAGCTAATAGTTTCTTTTTTTTTTTTCTTTTTTTTTTTTTTTTCCTTTTGGTGATAATTCCTCATATGTATTCTCAGCATATTCCCACTGTAAATTCCCATGGAACCATTGCAGTGTGTGCTGCAAATGTTTATTGCTCAGACATTCTGGAGGTTTTCAAGATTTTGCTATGTAGACATGTGACTGAACTGATTTTAGTGGTGGTTATATTCTAGCTTAAAGTGGGAGGTTGGACTAGGTGACTTTTTGGGGTTCCTTCCAACAAACATTTCTGTTTGTATGATTCATTCACTGTATGAGAGCTGATTTTGATTTTTAAATTCATGTTTTTACTTAGAATTTTTCTCTTTTCCATATTGCTAAGCAGTACCCCAAAGAACTGAACGATAGAACTGAAAGATCTGTTTCAAATGCTATTGTTTCAAAGTGATACTGTTAAGTAACTTCTGATAGAACAAAATTTGTAATTCTGAAGATCTTGTATCAGATTTTTAAAAACAATGCTATAAGATTGTGTGCTTAATATCAAATCAGGAGAATGCCCTGTTTCATACAATTAAAAGGCATGTATCTTCAGCCTTTTCTCAGGACAAATGCCACTAACACAGTCCTTATTTTTCTAGAGCCACAATCTGAATGCAGTTTTGGAGAGGGAGGGATGCCAGTTCACAGGGTGCATACGTTCGTTGCCTTGGTATGCTGGGGCTGTGTTGAATTTTTGTATGGCTTAATTTCTTTTCACAATCCTAGTTGAAGTGTTAGGGTTTTTTGTCAAAAGGAAAAGACTAATTTCATTATCAGTATTACAGTTACAGGAAATTCAACACTGAAATCACTAGGCTTGCAGGGAATAGAATTTAAAGAATTTGGCCTGGAATACCTTTAAATACTCCCCATCTTCATAAATAAATTAATGAATAAAAGAAAACCTCAGAACTGTGTAGAAGGTTGTGTCTGCTGGTTGGAGTTTTCTTGTTATCAAGGCATAGCCTTCAGTCATTGGGAAGACCATACAAACTAGGGAATCATGGCATCATTTAGGTTGGAAGAGACCTATAAGATCATCAAGTCCAACTGTTAACCTAACACTGACAAGTCCACCACTAAACCACGTCCCAAAGCTCCACACCTACACATCTTTTAAACACCTCCAGGAATGGTGACTCCACCACTTCCCTGGACAGCCTGTTGCAGGGCCTGACAGCCCTTTCAGTGAAGAAATGTTTCTTAATATCCAATCTAAACCTCCCCTGGCGCAACTTGAGGCCATTTCCTCTTGTCTTTTTGCCCATTACCTGGGAAGAGAGACTGACACCCACTTTGCTATAACCTCCTTTCAGGTAGTTGTAGAGCGCGATAAGGTCTCCCCTCAGCCTCCTTTTCTCCAGGCTAAACAACCCCAGTTCCCTCAGCCGCTCCTACAGGACCTTTGCTCTAGACCGTTCCCCAGCTTCATTGCCTTTCTTTGAACATGTTCCAGCACCTCAATGTCTGTCTTGCAGTGAGGGGTCCAAAACTGAACCCAGCACTCAAGGTGCGGCCTCGGCAGTGCCGAGTACAGGGGGGCAATCCCTTCCATAGTCCTGTTGGCTACACCATTCCTGGTAGAAGCTGGGGTGCTGTTGACCTTTGTGGTTTGAGCAGGGGGCTGGGATGAGGTCCCTTCCTTGATGGCAACAGAATGTTCCCTAGACTTTACATGGTGAAATACAAAGATGAACATTTGACTGTCAAACACCTTTTCCTGTGTACTTTCAGAGTATGTGCTCTTTGCGTATTCTTACCTGTGTATCTTGTAAAGGGATGCTTGACACTTTACAACGCAGAAGGAAGAAGCAGCTTTCCTTTTGAGAGTTTATCATTTAGGACCTGAAACACTCTATAGTGTGGGTAAGAGCAAAGTGAAGAGAGAATAAAGCAGGGCTATGGATAACATCCCAGGAACAATTTAGATAAGGTGTGTACCTGTCTCAGAAGATCTTTTAAAAACAGTACTTGCATACGCATTTTGCAAGTAATGACGTTTGGGATCTATTTTATGGAGAGTGTTAAGAGCAAAATCTTAGCACAGTTTTGGAAGGAAAATGAGCAAAGACAATTTAACACAAATTTAGTTGCTAAAAAGATGATTCCTGTGAGGATGTTCTGGACTAGCAGCAAATGACAGCTAATTTCCAAGAAACCTGTAGAGAATGAAGTTTTAGTAATTAATGGTGCAGTTGTGAACCAGTGATTTGATGTATAAGTAGAAAGAGAAGGGTGAATTTTGTAGCTACTGGAAAGAAATGGCATTGGGATTTTATGTAAAGGAGATGGGAGGAAGGATACAGTGGTGATCCTGAAAGGTGTAGAGAGAAAGGGGGTGAGCAACTGTACAGGTAAGCATTCAAAAAGAAATTCAAGGAATTCCCCTATTAGCCTGGGGAAGTTGCAGTAGGCTGGAGGCTGTTAGAGGGAATGAATGGAGTTCTCAATTCCTCCCCAAAAAAGAAACAGGCTCATTTACTCAGGTTAGTATTTCTTACAGACCAAAACTGTCTGATATGGCAGCTCGTATTTAGGACAGGGAGAACCCTGTCCCCAGTGTGGCCATTAGAGGAAGAGAGGTGGTCAGGGCTCAAAGGGAGGAAACGTACTGGGATTGTCAGGCTTTGGCGAAGGGAGGGTTCATGGAGGCCAGCTGAATGGTGTCTTTTAAGTGCCTTGCTCCAAGCCTTCTCCGCTGTGTATTGTGATGGTGGGTGCTGGGAAAGCTGTAGGTATATTTGAGAAAGCTGCAAACAAAGAATGAGAGCACCTTTAATTTGTACTTTCTTTTCTCTTGTTATGTTTCATGTATACTCTTGCACATCATTTTTGTTATAGTGTATCAGTTCTTATAAGCTGTACTTCCTTACCATCTGCGACCATTTTCTGACTAATTTACACCCACCTATAATGTTCCTTAGCACAACAAATCAGATTGCTTAAAGATCTGCTTTTGGGCCTACCTCTCTTCAGAAAGCAAGCTGTAGTCTGATTTTCTATATAATAGTTATACAGCATAAATGGAATGAAAATAATTTGTTTTTCCTCTGCTGAACAAAAGATACTGTGTTTGTTCAGGAACTTTTTATTAAAAAAAAAAAAGCATATGCCAAGGAATATGTAGCAGTAAGATAACACATGCCTCAAGGAACTCTGTGAGGCACATATCTTTAAAAATATTTTATTTCTGTATTTATTTTTGAAAAGAAGTGTCAAAATACAAAAAGCCAACAGGGAGCTGTCACTAATGCACCAAACAGATTTTATTTACAACATATTTGCACATAGTGCCTTCCAGTCAAAAAAGACATAATTAATGCCCTGGAATGCCAGTACATAAGTTTTAGTGGTTTTGAAGGTGAAAAATAACACAGGCTAGGCCTAAAAATGGAAATTAAGGATCCTGATGTGCACATGCTTGTACGCAAAAAGTGTTCCCATACGTATGCTCTTACATATATTGGATTGAAGTATTCTGACACAAGCATGTGTGTCTTTATTGATCTGGGGACAAAAGGTTTCAGCATTTAAAAAAAATCCTGCCATCTTTAGGTGATGGGAAAAATATCTGCTTGCTTTAAATATGCTATAACTTCCATCACTGTCCATCTGTTTTGGAGTTGTATCTCATCCTGTGATGGATATAGGCAATAAGTCCTGTCCTTGATCACACTAAATTTGCACTTGGGTGTTTCTTTGGGTAATCCTGAAATAATATTTTAAATGAACCCTGTCTTTTTTTCCTTCTCCTTTTCCTCCCTGATCTCCAATATAATTTTAGCATAAGCAGAAATCTAACCATGAAAGAAATTCTATGGAAGGTCTTTGCTCTAAAGCAGTGACTACAAATCAGTCAGAACTTGGTCTGAGCTTTGGCTTCACTGAGGAC
>KL254756.1:26505-59674 GCA_000699545.1 Podiceps cristatus | reverse complement strand
AGTTTATTCGCTTAAAAAATACCCCCCCCCCCCCCCCAACATACCTATGTAATGATGGAGGTGAGGAAAGAAAAATTTGATGCTACCGTTCTTCCTCCCCCTCCTTGTGGGTCTTTGCCAGAATGCCTCGGTAGAGGGTGATGTTGCATTGCAGTTCTCACACTGATCTGAACAAGCGTCTGCTTTTGAGGAAGCCTCGGCTGTAAATGGAAAAAAAAAAAATAGTTTGTTTCAGAGAGTTCCTCTTTCAGATTGAAATGTTGATGATACACTGAGATTGCATGGACTGGGAAAACTGACTTGGCAAATGCAGTTGATCAAAACCCAGATTTATAACAACTTTGTCTTCTAAGTGCAATAAATTATTAGTTTGATAAAAGGGTTGAGATGTAGTTTTTACCCTGTCGATCTGCTTCATTCAAGGTATCTTGCCCTTTTGTTCAAGCAAACAAGCAATGCTACAGTGCTTGGTGCAACCAAGGGAATAAAAGTTGTGGTGTGGGTCCAGAAATGAATAGGTGGAGTGAGATGAGTGAAAAGGAAGCTCCAAAACCAGATGTGTTCTGTTTGGAACCAGTTTTGGTTTGTCTCAGAGCAGGTTTGCATTAGGAAGATCCTGCTGTCCCTTCTATTCTATCCCTTCAGTCTTGTCAAATGCTAAACCAGCTGTTTGCATAGCTGTGCTCTAACTGAAGGGGTAAAAATGGGCGATGGTGGAGGATGAACCTCTTTAAAATCACGGGGCTTTATTTACCACCTATCTGTTTATCACTTAATAATTGGTAAAAGCTGTTCCTGTTTTACAGTTACAGAAAGATAGCAAGTAATATCATGCGTCAAAATATCTCAAATATCTAAAAATGCTCTGTGTTGATAAGAGGTCTTTTGTTAAATTGTTTTTAATTCTTTGAACTGCACTGTACAAGAACTTACATAATTTAATCATAAAAGGACACCCCAAAGACAACCGCTCTCCCATTGACCTTTTGTATGACACACAGATTTTCTCTGACTTCTTTTTAACAAAAAATCAGAAACTGCCTTTTAATATTACCTTTGACTGATTTAATTATGACAGTTGTCATCCTGCCAAGTCTAAAATGTACTATAGGAGCTGAAGAAGAGGGACATAAAATTTACATTTGCATAGGATTTGTATCTGTAATGCAAAGAAGCTATCACCACTTTCCACAAGTAGGATATTTGGTGAAAATAAATCATAAATGCAGGAGTCCCAAGTTTATGTCAGACAACTATATTAGAATATGCAGTGAGTCGTGCCCTTCAAAAGGGTGACTGTTAGTGATGCCTGCAGTCTCAGTTGTGATCCATCATCCTGGTACTTGCTACAAGGACATTGATGCAAATAGCATCTGTAGCGTGACTCCCTGTAGGACTGTGTATACCTCATCATGGAATTCCCCATCTTGAAGCTCTTTTCTAATAACAGTGAAAAAATGCTGCGGCTGGGATTGCACATGGTATTTCAACTGTTGCCACTGTGATCCCTCGGATAGCATTAGAATAATATCCTGCAGCTTGTAATCAATATAGTGCCTGAGCTAGTGTATTTCAGAAATATATTTGCTGTTAAGCATTGCCCTGAAGGCTTGAGCTCTGTAATGAGCATTTTTCATTTTCAAACCACTTCACAAACATAAAGTAATTACGAAGTAGAGGGATCTGATCCCCTGCTTCACATACAGCTGGGAGAGAGCAGAGCAGGGGGATGAAGGCATAGGAGTGGAGGGGTTTGGCTGGCTTGGTGCTTGGATGTGATTTGGAATTTGGGATGTTTTGGTTTCTGTGCTCACAGTACCTAATCTATTGTTTCCTCTTAATTGAAGGGGAAAAGTAATTTCTTTAATACTCTTTCAATTTTGAAGTCAGGACAGAGGAGATGAAATTTGTCCGGTGGTCTCATAGTTAATTATATGCAGAAGGTTTCTCGATTTTCTAATTGTACCCCCATAAAACAGGGGAAAGGAGTGTGATTAGCTCCCCGACTGAGTACCAAACCTACACGTGCTTCAAATGAAGACATATGAGACTTTTTAAATTGGCATTTTTCAGACGCAGATTTCTAGACCTGGTTCTACGGTTGTCATATTCTCTAGGTCAGAGTTATGTTCAAGGAATTTCAATTGGAAACTGTTTTTATTTATGATTTTATCTGGGTTAGTATGCAAACAAGATTAGAGTATACTTCGTTGTGTTTTGTGAAGCAGTCTTACTTATGCTGTCTACGTACGCAGTATAATGAATCACAGTGCATTTGACTAAACAGTATTCCGTCAATACAACTATATTTATTTTGGTCAATACTGTGCTGGTTTGTGTATCGTGTATCTAACAAAGTTTGTGTTCTCTCTCTGCCATCCCTCTCTGTCCTTAGTATTTTTAGCACTGTTTTTAAGATTAGGCGCTTTTTTTGATGGAGTTCCTCTATCAGCATGTAAAAGAGATCTGTGATGTGGTTGCTTCTGATATCAGTGAGAAGGTGATGTGACCCTGGCTCTGCTCCTTTAAGTTTGAGACATGTTTTCAAAGCTTTTCATTAGAATCATTTCCTTGACAATGACATTCTTTTGAAGGGGTTTGGGGGGAGGTTATTCTTAAAGCGCCATCTATGAAGAATTAAAGACAGGGAAGGGATTTAAAATTCTGAAGAATTTAAATTAGTGTGTTCACTGCTTTTGAGATACCAACACTTTTGGACCTTGCTTATGCATATATGGTTGTATGACAAGAGTATGGAGTTGCCTTTCTCTGACACTTTACTAGTAGTCTGCAGCCCACAGATTAAAACCTACCAATTTTGGCTTTTTTCTTTGTAGTTGTTTCAAGCCAAACAACTTGGGTTTTTTTGGAATTCCTCTCCAGTAAGCATGGAGAGACTAGGTGTCCAAACCGTGTCTAGACAGTACAGGTTATATTAGTTAAATTGCACCCTGCCAGTATAATGTATTTTGCTGTTGTTAGTAGAGGAAGAACCGAGAACGTTACTGTTGTTGTTGCTTCATTGTAGGAAGTTTTGAGGGGAGTTTTTCTCTTCTTGTTCATTCCTTTTGCACCCATAGGCATTCTGTTGAAATGGAAACATTGTACGGGTCTTCTGAACACCTGTGTCGAACATCACCTTTTTTTTTCTGCTTAATTAAAAACCTAATAGAAAGGCCATTTGAGGTCAAAGTTAAAATTCTGGTTAACTGTAATGCTCTTCAGTTTAGTAAGGTATGTTTTCATTGTGATGCAGAGAATGGCAGTCTCTCTTGGCCCACGCAGAGGCAAAATTCAAAGCCTAAAGTGCTGAACAATTACCACATTTGAAGTAGTAGATCATTTTGTAGAACCAATGCGTCAGCACAAAGAGAAGCGAGGGAGACTGCAAAGAGATGCACTTCTAAAATGTTTGGCTCCCCAGAGCAGAGTTTGGGAAAGATGCTTTTGGAAACTTTTGCCATAAGCGGTGTTGTTTGGAAGTCTTCAGTTTCTCGATTGTTTTAAATCTTGTTCGTATTGCACTGATTTGAGGGCTGTTGCTCCTTTGTGCTTACTTTTGTATTTTTCTATCGTCCTTTCATACCACTGGTAATTTAAATTCCGCTTTTGACCTTCGTTATAACCATTGTTAGTTCTTACGCTGCTGAGTTCCATTTGCTGGTTGGGACACCTAAGTGATGGTTCGTGGTCTTCTTTCCTGGGCAGCGTTGCATCTATGGGGCCCTGCTGCATTATGTTTCTTTACATATATAAGGCTGCTAGAGCAGAGGAGTAGAGTTTGAGGAAGAATTTACAATGCACAGTTTGAGGATGATCAAGCATTAGAGCAGGTTGTCTGGAGGGGTGGTGCAGTCTCCATTACTGGAAGTTTTCAAGAACTCGTTGGATAGAACCCTGAGCAACCTGTCTGATTTCATAGCTGATCCTCCTATAAGCACAAGGTTGGATAGAGACCTCCTGAGGTCCCTGAATTATCCTATGCTCAACATTTGTAAAGCAAATATTACTTCTTGGAACCGCTGCTCAAAGAAGCGTAGCGGGAGCTGGAGAAAGTGGTTTTCAGAGAGAATCTGCGCAAAACAACAGAGAGGCAATTGGGAAATGAAAAAGGAGAATTTAAGGTTGAATCTGCCCATGATTCTCAGATCACAGCTTCCAATCGTTCCTATGTAGGCTCGTGATAAAAACGTGTTGGTGAACTCGAGCGTTTGTACTAAAAGCTCCCTCTGATTTCTAAAATTATTCCTTCTGTTCCTCCGCTTTCTCGTGTTCAGCCTGTGTCTCCTAAACTAAGTGGTGTGCTTTAAATAAGGGGGCAATCCTCAGGGAAAGGGTTCATGATTACCTTAAGACCAAGGATGTCTTTTATTTCCTATTTTTTATAATGGATGGTAAATTAATTTGATTTTTTTTTTAATATGTTAAACCAGTTTTCATATACCATCAGTTCAGGCGCTTTTTGTTTTCTCCCCATTTCTCTGTACGGTGGATAACTGCTAGTTGCACTTGACTTAGGCTGTCAGAGTCTTTTTCAGGTTAATAGCAAGCTTCAACATACGCTTAATGCCACAGGATTTTTTTTTAAAGCCAGATGGGAATTGAGGTGAATTGCTTGTCCCTTGGCAGACTGATAGTTTGCAAATAAAAACAACCACCAATTCTATCTTTCCACTTCTAAAGCAAAAGCTAAATTAAAATCCTAATACTTCCTTTTTGTCCTGAGTTTTTTAAACTTTTATTTTTCTGCTAACAGTCACTCAAATAATTGGAGTTTTGAGCCTTAATTTCACTCGTCTTTTTTTATTTTTTTTTTCTCTCTTCTTCCTGGGCATGGCTGGTGACCTATAGCGTGCTGCTTGGCTGCTGGTGAAACAGGAAATGGGGTGAGTAATTTCTTTTGGCAGCCCTCATACCACTTCTGTTAGAGAGTTCTCCAGATTTAGAGAAAGGAGAGATACTCTTACTATAACTTTTTTTCCAGAATAGTAGAAATGAGAAACCACTTAATGCAGTGGACCTGCTGAGACATACATGCTAAGAGAAAATTTTAACAAAGCAATTATATTTTTGAGGTCAAGAGAGTTGCTTTCGTATAAAGGTACTTCTGCTAACAGTTGTGGAATGTGTAGACTCACTTCCTATGTCCTTGGCCAAGATTTTAACTTACTTTGTACCTTCAGAACTAATCACAAGGAAATTCAGAATTGAGATGTGCTGTCATTTTATTTGGTATTATTATTACTATTATCATCTTTTATTGTCCATAGCTTTTGCTGTCTGTCTGACAAGAACTGTTTTACGTAAACATTTGTCTATATAAATGTTGAGGAGGTAGGAAGTTGATTTTATAGTCTTGTCCAGCTGTGTGGTTTACTTGGTATTTAGGAAGGATAAGATGGCAGCTATTTTTTGTGTTTTTTTTTTTTTTTTCTTTTTACCCTATTTGACCTTAATTGGGACTTCTTATCTCTTTTGCCTCATAGTGTGGTTATAGCTAGGATATGGCATTTCAACTTGGAGTGCAGGCTGTCTGTCTAACTGTACAGCTTTGAGTTAACTTAATGGTCCTGAGAGGTGCCATGATGCCATCTGTGAGCCAGAATCTTCTTGTACATGGAAGATACAATGAAATACAGACCTCTTCAGGTTTAGCTTACATTAATCGCGACTGAAAATTGCTAGTCAGAAAATGGTGAATGGTCAGTAGTGTAGAGAGAAAGATATTAGTGCAGTGGGTACAAGTTAGTTTTGACTCTTCTTTTTTGTTTTGAAATAAATTTAAACACTTGATTCTTTGTCTGCTCCAGGACATTCCCACTCCTGACCAAATAAGAACATATTAGAGCCGTTTTGAACGGGTGAATTGCCTTATTGGCCAGAGGAAAGAAATCTACTTGTCTCAAAGTTAGTTGAGGATACTAAACTAGTCTTTGGTGGAAGCCATCTTAGCTGGATGTACCATTTCAAGATATTCATAGAAAGCTAGACTAAAAGCTGATCAGTCACTTCCTACTTTGAGACTAATTTAAAAGCAATTGTTTCATTAAACTGCTTGAGAGAGGATGAGGCCCTGTAGGGCAAACATTGCCCACGTAGCCTACCGCTGGTGCCATTTGCATAGGAGCACATGTGCTTTGCTCTGTAAGTTCCCAAACAAGTGGTCTGAAATGCTGGCATCCTTACAGGCTTCTGCTCCTTTTGACTTCTCTCTCCGTAGGCAAAGACATGGGAGTTGGGGCCTGGTCTTCTACCTACAGAGGTAGCTGAGCCTGTCCCGGGAAGGTCAACTGAGGTTGTCATCTGGGCTTTTCCTTTTTGGAATTTGTGCCCACTGGAGTTCATGCCCTCCTTTAATGGAGGACTAGATTATTCTTTTAACAATAAAAATAAGTCTAAGTAAAGTTTGGTTTTTGGTTTTCATTTCGGTTGTGTTTTTTTAAATAAAGGAATTTTGTGCATCTCTCTTTCTTAGCTCTGGAAAGACTTATGCAACTTTTGATCTACCGTGAAGCTATGGCATGTGTTTTCTCAGTGCACATTCTCTTACAAAGGGAAAAAAAGAAAGAAAAAAAAAAAGAATCTATGTTTAAATGTTAATGAAAATAACACTGGCAAATAGAAAAAGGGCAAAACAAGATATTACTTAGGGTGGAAGCTGGACATGAGGCTCCTTAGCAAGCAGCACAGGTGCTGCTCTGCAGAACACAGATACTCAGTTTACCTAAGTTGAACTAGATGTTGATTTACTATCAGAAGGATCTTGTCTCCCTCTGCCTGTACCTTCTGTCTTTCTTGTGTTAACATAAGTGCTTATGTGACCACCCAGAGAGCTGATCATCTCATTGACCTGGCTGAAAAACAAACCTTTTTTTAGTGGATTAGGGTTTGCTTTAAATGGGATCAATGGACTGGTCTTACTTAACATGCTGTGTAGTGTCATTATTGCATGGCCAGGGGCAGGGAGGAGGCAACATAGTCCTAAATTGGCTGACTGTAGCTCAAGCCAGCTACCTTTAGCTGCTCCCTGAGAAACTCTTTTGTGTTTATTGGGAAGCACCTTACCTGGCATCCTGGTCTGGCCTTGATGTTTCCTCAACACTTTGTTTGTTAATTCAATACAAAGATTCAGCGGTTGGAACAGCCTCTCATTCTTTCATGCCGTGGTCTATATGCTTAGTGCTTTTGTCCTTTGTTATTTGTGCATTGCTTGTTCACCCGGGACTAGTTACTTAAGTTTGTCTTGAAATATTGTATGCCATGTATCTGTCTTTGGCAGACTCCTGTGCAAGTTATTATCTCTTTGTGTATGTGATTCAGAAAACTGGGCCTTTCCTTGGCAAAGGATGACATTGTTCAGCTGAAAGAAGCTTATAAGTGGATTATTCATCCCCAATTGTCAGAAGAGTTGGGTTGATGGAAAGGTGGTGTATGAATAAGAAGACACTTTTTTCCTCTGTTTTGGTTTGGTTGGTTTGTTTTTAATATACATCTGTGTGTGTGTGTGTATTTATACGCTTATATGTATGAGGGGAAAAAATATACTTTTTCCCTCATTAACAGATAAACAAGTTGCACTGCTCTTATATTCACTGTAGGAGGAAGCATGGGGGAAGCTCTTTTAACCAGAGGTCTCCAAGTCCCAATACTAAGGGGTCCAATCTTCATTTTTGTACACATAGATCATTGTGTCTTCTATGACCATTGTAGTCTTTTGCTACATCTCTTGTTCTTGGGCTGTCATCCTCCTTTTATCAATGAGACTTTTTCAGTTTTCTTGTTTTCCCGGATCTCTTGTTATCCAGAGGCTAAGGAATGTTCACATATTCCTTCTTTGCTCTCCTGTTGCTGCCAATACTGTTGTTGCTCTGTGAGAGTAATTGTTCTGGTTGTTAGCGTATTAAATTCTATGGGTAAAATATATTGCTGAAACATACTGAAAGAAGAAAGACTGGTCCTTGTTCACTTGAAGGAATGTTAAGAGATAGGCATGTTGGAACCTGCAATACCTGTAAATAGCCAATAGAAATGCTTTTTCAAACCCCGTTTTCAACTTTCAGATTCTGACTAACATTCCTAAAATGTTTCTGACATGCATTGACCGAACATGACATTCAGGTGTTGCCAGACAAATTCAGAAACACCATCATCTTGAATGTAAAATCTCTGCAAACATTTTTCCTGCTGAGGACAAAGCACTCTGCAGTTTTCACTTGTAATCGGCCATAGGACTGACCCCAGGACTAGATTCACTTAGTCTTTACTTTGATCTGTCAGCATCCATAATAATTACAGATTGTCTTGTCCCAGGGGTGCTCATTCAACATATCCCTTTTGTCTTAGTGAAGAAGGAAACGCTCAGTTACCCTGAAGATGATCCAAGAAGAAACAAACTTCTTAGATACCAAGTTAGCAAAAGCTCTGCAACACTTAGGTGTTGAGCCACATCCAGACATCGTTGTACCATAAAAGTTACTCGTCTAGTGCTCTTTATCTACAAGGCACTTGAATAATAGCCAATCTTTTCGATAGCCCTCTTGAGGTATTCTGGTATCTGACTAACAGAGGTAATGAGCGTTGTTTGCCCAAGGCCAAAGAGGGAATTGGGGGTAGAATTAAGATTACACGAGCTTCTGGTCTGTCAATCCACTAGGACATGTTGCCTTTCTTTGCCCCAAGGCCATCCAGTCATTGCAAATGAAGCCCCTGACAAAATTTTACAGTGGTGACTACTACAGGGTTTTTATCTTTATTCCATGCTTTGCACTGCTCTCCCAGAAGGTTTGTGAAGTTTAGTGACCGTAATAGGCTTTGAGCATACACTGTCTCTGACTCAGTTCCCCCTGTGCGAAATGGGGCCGGTATCTATGATGTGTAGGTCACTCCTGGTTTTGAAGTGCTCTCAGATCATCTTTGGTTACCTCAGAAATGCAAAAGCTATTATGGCACACGTTTGAATGTCTTCAGATGATTTGTAAAATAAATGGGTTACTTTCTCTTTTGTCTACCTTTTTACTGTCTTCCTAATATTACAATAAGGATACTTGAGAATATTCTCCCTGTTTGTTTAACAAAGTATTCCCTTCCCTTTTTCTTTCTTTCTTTTTTTTTTTTTTTCCTAATGTAGAGTTTATTTGAAGTTAGCGTGGTCTTTGCTCACCCAGAAACAGACGAGGAGTGCCATTTCCTGTAAGTTTTTATATAAATACCAAAAGATCTTTATCTAAATATTGTGCAACATTGTTGGTTTGGATTTGCTACAGATGCGACTATGCGGTGTTTATCAACCAGAATGGGGCCTGCATCTAAACTTCCTCATATTCGGATAGAGTTGCGAAGCTTAAAGTTACGCCACCTCTGTCTGGTTAGTTCTGTGCTTTAAAGCCAATAAACAAAATCATCCAGAATTTTGATTTGAATTGGGATGAGAACATTCAGATAAGTTGCTCCATTTCAGCCCTTTTCAAAGTCATTACCCTCTTCAATAGTTTATTTCAATGAATTCACTAAAAAATAAATTCAAACCACATAGTTGCGGGTGGGGGAATCTTTTGAGGTCATGCCTAGGTTTTCCTCCTCTTGTAGGAGACAGGGATATGTGGGCAGGCTTGGAAGTGAGTTAATCAGCTCAGCTGGTCAGTTAAAACAAACAGGAGTCCCCTGCCCACTAAACATATTTTTTGGCCTGGCCCGGTGGGGCATCTGCTGTACACAAAGCAGCAAAATGTTTCTGTGAATTTAGCTACCATTTAATCTGATTTCTTAAAATCTAGCAGCAGTATATTCTGGATAATTAGGTTCACTCTTCCTGTCTGCTGATGCTTCCTGGAAAACTTAAGTTTCACTCAGTTTATCACACGTGCTCCTACTGAAAGTTATATCTTAGCATAGAAGGAGGCTCAGCATAGAATTTCTAACTTCTGTGTTGCGTAGTGACTTCTTCTCTTGAGACTGGAGATTTCCTTTGCAGCCTTTATATTTTTATATTTATACGCTTCCCTGATTTTACCCCTTCTGGCAATTGTTTGATCTTTGTTTGAATGCCCGATCTGCCACCTTCTTTGCTTTCAACAACTGCATCCCTCATATCTCTTGGGGTGGGGGATGAGGGAATGCATGCTTGGTGACATATCTGGTATTAGGAAGAAATGATTACCAGCATTTGCTGAATTTCTTTCCTGTACAGCTTCTTCAAGACTGGGCAAAAGGGGAGAAAGTAGTAGGGCCAAACTACGATTCTAAATAATCCTGTAAAAACTCAAAAGTTTCTGGATCCTGCACCCTTTTGTTCTTATTTTTTTTAATTTTGCTTGATAGGTTATTGTTTTCTGTAGTGCTCTTCCTTCCACAGAAACCTGGAAGGTCTTATTTTCAGTTCGTCCTTCCGTCCTTTACATGGCCCTTCAGAAATGTTGATGCCAAGCATGTTATGGTGCCAATGTTAGCACTGCGAGAGGAATAGTTGTAGAGGTGGAAGCTGTAAAAAAGTTCCCTTCCACATTCCAACTCTCAGGTTTATTCCATGTGACTTGGCAATATCCCGTTATTTGCCTTCTCTTTGTAGTATACTTAAACAGTAATTAATGCTTTATTATTTTTAATTATTTGAATATATTATAATTAATGTTTTAGGCGTTTTTTCTAAAGTAGCAGCATATTACCTCATTTAATTACATAGTAGTTTCTCAGGCATCCAGGCATTCTGCATTTGGGAATGGCTGGCTCCGGGCGTATTCTGAGGCTGCAGTTTGGTTTCAATGTAAATATGGTAAATTTTGTAATTGTCACAGCTTTAGTAATGACAGTCATGGTTTTTGTGGAAGGAAAGTAGGACCTTGTTTCAACCTGGAGAAGTCCTCCAGGTATGCGTTTGTGTGGGATTTCCAGATATGGCTTCTTGTATTTTCGGCTTCTGCAATTTCTCATCTCTCACGCTGTTCTCGCACAACTGTGTGCAAGCAGGTGTGCCAAAATGACCCTTGGTTTGACAAGGAGGATTGAATTGGCTCTTGTTACTTTATATGTGGAGATTTATGTTTAAAGGTAAGGTGATATGTAAATTCTGGAAGAGGGAATTTGTGATGCTTTGTGTCACAAATTGGCCAGGCTTGTATAGAAACAGCAAGAGGTCAGACCTGCTTCCTTATAGTCTAAAGTCGATATAGAGGCATTGAAAAGCACCAGCAAGAAATGATAAGTTGTGCTGTAGGCTAGAAATCATCTCTAACTGCATACATAGAAATCTACTAATAGGAACAGTGGCTTCCTCCACAGTACTCAGAAAAAGTGTTTCACTGGCTTGGCTTTCACTTTTGTGAACCAACCAATAGTTTCCTTTTGCAGAGGCAAAGTACAAATGGTATCGAACACCTGGGGTTATTTTTTTCTGTAGTAAATTGAATTTTCCTATCCAGAAGCAGCAATTTGAATCTCTGGTTTGCAGTGTGCATTGTCTAAAAATAGCAGGTATAGATTTCAAGATGTCAGCAAATCTTGCACAGAGCTTAAACATTACTCATTACCTTTATTGAGAAGGATTGGAAAGGACTTTCAAGCTAAATTTCTTGTGTGCTTTTCCATCCCATCTCAAAGCTAAAACACATTTGTGTTGGTCAGAGCAAAGCTTTGTCCATGAATTCTCTTTAGATCAAGGAACACACACCTTCCGCCACTTACGGTTTAGGCTAAAGTGAATTTTAAAATCTGCTCTGTGCTAAGCTGTGTAAGTGAGATAACTGGACATACTGGTACAAGGACCATGTACACGCTATGCTGATAAGTCTATCTGTCTGTCTATCTCTGTTTATTTATTTTTCTGTAAATGTAGCAGCTAATTTTCCTTTCTGTATTTAGAGCCACAGCCTGTCCAGACTGTTTCAAACCAGCGAAGAACAAACAGGTAGGATCTTTTCATTGTTGTATTTCTTTTCTGACGTTCAGAATTTCACGGCAGTAGCTACAACGCAGAACTTATCTGGGTATTCAGTCAGTGTTTCATGTCTGGTTTTCCATCATCAAAAATCTCTCCAGTTTTCAGTTGGCTGAAAATAAAGTTATCTCCTTTATTCACTTAACATTTCTTCACTTAAGAAAACGAAGCGCTTAGTTCTTTTCTTTAGGTCATTCATTTTCCAGACTGTCTAAAGGCCGTAATTTTAGGAATATTCTCTGTAAATACCTCCCTTAGGATCTAGGAATTTGATTGTCATGCATTAAAAGCAGCATAAAAGATGATCCTCAAGCTCTCTGTGGGTGAAACAGTTCAGATAAGTCACATTGTGAAGATGAGACTCCGCAGCCGAAAGAGAATGATCACACTGCAGTTTTCATGTCCTCTGATCTGAATGAAAGACACAATACATGCAGGATGGTTTTATCCTGTCTACCTCTGGAGGAGGGGAGGAAAGAAAAGGGACCTTGCCACTTGTTGCAGAACCTGAGCACACACATAATCACTGATGGAAAAGAGGACATGTAAGAATAAAAAAAAAAAAACAAAAAAAACAAAAAACAAAAACACCAAAAAACAGTTGGAGAGAAACTGATACAAGTAGGACAGTGGGTGTGATCAGAGGGAGAACAAGTAACTAACAGAAGCCTGTGCAAGGCCTTTTATTCTTTCTGGTGAAGAGTCTACCGACATTTGGCAGAGGCAGTCTGACCCAGGAATTCTGCCTACTCTACTCCACCTGACCAATAAATGCAAGTCTTTTTTTAGAAGGATTGTATTGTTA
Organism: Podiceps cristatus; assembly: GCA_000699545.1. Classification (NCBI taxonomy): domain Eukaryota; kingdom Metazoa; phylum Chordata; class Aves; order Podicipediformes; family Podicipedidae; genus Podiceps; species Podiceps cristatus. The sequence continues at coordinate 46,940 of KL254756.1, read as the reverse complement.
TAACTCTCTGCTTGCTGCATTGCTTTCCTTTAAAAGGGGGAAAATCCCCCATAAGGAGCTAAACCAGCAGGGCCTGGCTGTTGAAACCACACAGGCAACAAGGTGTAGGGGAATCTAAAGGAAAAAATACCGACTCAGAAGAGCTGTCAGAAGCTCGTCTGTACAAAGCAGCTGTGCTTGAAGCTAGCTTCAAGGGCTGTGTTAATCAGAGAAGTGATATAAAAACTGGGTTCTGAGTGAAAATTTCTGTGTCATCTGCTATAGATACTTATTTAAACCCGCTGCTAGTTTAAGGGTTTTCCAGCTCATCTGTTCTGTGAGGAAGGGAAGTGCTATTATGTCTACGCTTAGAAAGAGAAAGAGCGGCTTTCCTGAAGGCATCCAGGAACTCTGCATTAGAGCAGTGTGTCCCAAACAGTCACCCAGAATTTTTTGCCATTTTTTTTCCAAATCCCCAATCCAATTTGTGAAAAAGACATCCTTACATTGAAAATTCAGCAGGTGGCTACCAAGACAGTCAGGGAGCTGGAGCACGTGCCCTTGGAGGAGGGGCTGAGGAACCCGGGCTTGTTCAGCCTGGAGAAGAGAAGTCAACACCAGTGAAAACACAAGTGAAAAAAACAATATTGTGAGAAGCGTATGGTGTACATGTCTTAGGGGGTTTTTTCTTATTTAGGCATATCCTTTCTTGGCTTCTCTTACTTCTTGACTCATTTTTTTATTTCACTGTGCAGTCTGTTTTCACTAGAATGGCAGTTATAAAAGCCCTAGAGAAGATAAAAGAAGAGGATTTTCTCAAGTAAGTATATACTGAAACTAGTTCTTAGTATTGTGCTTTTGTATAGAACTAGGATGGGAAGGAAAATATTAGGTGGGTAAGGAAGGAAGGAGTGGTAAGTTGTCTTTAAAAGAACTTTTAATTGTTTAAATTCTGCTAGTTTACTCGTTAAAATGTGTTGTATTTTCTATTCTGGTAATACAATGCCATTCCAGATCTTTTAACTGAGGAGTAATCTTAAAATGCTTGAGTTAAGCCACAGAGGATGGAAAAGTGGATATGACACAAATGATTTCCCATTAGTAAAAGTGCTTCGTTGGTCGATTAGCTCAGGAGCAGCACAGAGGAGAAGTTGGGGGTCAGCGAGCTGCAGTTCTGCTCCGTGCTTTCGGCAGTACGTCACTGCAGAGCTCTGGGCATGGGATTTAGAACGGTTAGAAGTGAAAAGAGTTTGTGGTTGTATTGCCAATCATTTACATTCAAAAATCTTTATGTACATCCCCAAACCCGCAGAAGAGATTTAGAAATCATGGAACTTCCTTCTGTATTTTGAATCTTAGAGAGATTGTAAGGCAAACTTCTCTTTACAAGAAAGACTTTTTCCCATATTTCCAAAATGTTAGGAGTTGAGTTTTTAGAAAACACCAAGTGCTGTAATATGGTAAAAATCACAAGCAGTGGGAAGAGGTCAATTGACGCTTTCTCTGTAGTTCTCTGTGCCTAATCGCACTGAGTCTTCACAGCTCTCTTCTTTGATTCCCAGCAAAGACTTAATAATAGAGCCTGAAGCTAGTTTTCATGTAGTACTTCGTTTCATTATTGCTATAGCTATAGTATGGTACATCTTATTAGCACACTTCGGAGTGTTACGCGTCGATCATGTTTGACGACAGATTGACAAAAGGATTTGCAATGCGGTGTTCTTGATTTGCTTAACATTTATCCATTTCTTGGTGTTCCAGCTTTTAATGTGAACGCTGAGTTTATACCGTAGCTGTGTTTTGTGTAACTGAAGTCGTTATCTTTCATGCCGTTACTGCTATGGTGGTGCTCCATCATGTTCTGGTTACTAATATTTTTCAATCATTTTTATACAGACATTTTCCATGTCCCCCAAGTTCACCAAAGGACCTCTGTGTTGCTCTGGAAATTCAGTGCAATAATGGTGCAGTTTTTGTGGCCGGTAAAGTGATCCTCTTATTTCCTGCTGTATTGTCTGAAACAGAACTTTATAATACTGCTCCAAGACCCAGAAGATTCTTTCTATTTGTTTGATTCTTGTAATTAAGTATAAGGGGCAAAGAAAGGAATCTAGTTCTGTCCAAGAGTGGACTTTGTTTGAAAGAAATTATACTTGCCTTTGCTGAAGACAAGATTTTGTCAAAAGTTAGAAACTACAGATTAACATGCTAAAATCCAAACTATTAGCCTGCTTTTACATGGTGAATATAAACTTGGAGATGGTGCGTGGTGGGTGGGACACGACTGAAAAGGAGCGGGAACCGCAGACAGCAGTTGTAATGTGTCCCCTCATAATAAGCGTGTGATTTGGGAAAGGTGCTTCCCCACTAAATAAAAACTCCGGGCAGTGCTGTTCACTTACTTGGATTTTGATTTGGATTCAGAGGTTTTCACCATCTGTGATTATCTGCATATTATTCCATCCAAAATTACCAATCTTAATGGGATTTATAAAAGTTAAATTTTGGAAAGCTTAGCTCTTTCCCAGTTCCCCCCTCCAAACCAAGATAGTGTCTGAAAGAAATGAGTGAGGCGGGTAATGCAACATCACTTGGTGTCCCTGAGTTGAGATCATTCAACTTTTTTATCACCTGCCTGCAAGTGTCTACCCTTCCCCTAGTCCTGTGTATGAACAGCCACCTATTTAAATATATGCAGATTATTTTTTTAAAAAATAATTAAATCCAGCATACTATATTTAAAAGGATGGTACAAATCCTGAATAAAGGAAAGCGTAAAATGAAAAGTAAAAATGCAAAAGTGAGTATTCTCATGGCAGGCTAGTTGATATTCTACACATACCCTTTTCTTATTTTTAATTACTGATTAGACAGTTAGATGTACATTTTCATGAATTCAAGATATCCAGTGTCTTTAAGCCTTTTGCAAACACACTGTTTTGGTTTAAGTTCCTTTGTTGGATGGTTTTATTGGAATTCATCTGTATGGAGAGAGGGCCAGAGGGTTAGCTTTCTGCATGTGGTTTAATACTGGTTTTTTGATTTATAGTTTATAGCTTGCTCCACCCAGGAAAAAAAAAAGGGGGGGGGGCGGAGAAAACAAAAAAAAGGCAGGATGTTGTCTTTAATTTTTGAAAAATCAAATCCAGAATAGAATTTATTGAGTACAGTGCAGTTATTCTGCTCTTATTAAGTGAGATGGGATCTTAATTTGTAAGCACAGTTTAAGAGTTGGTATTGCCCTCTTGACCTTATCTTTGGTGTTTAGTGATCCCTTCTCCCTCCAACTTTTTTTTTCAAGGGTTCAGGAGAAGCTGTCAAACCAAGAAACACCTTCTGTCATTTTTTGTTTGTTTTTTAACCCACTGTTGTTCAGATCAAAAGCTAAAATCATTAGAATGGGGAGTCAAGAGGAAAAAAAAGAAAAAAACAACAACAAACCAACACATTATTTTCCTTTTTTCTATTTTATGGAAAGAGAATTCAGTAGTATGAGGCTGACTTCTGAATGATTAGTCATAGTACTTTCATTATTTGCCCAATGAAACACTATTAGTCAGTTTCCCCATTTGTTTGTGTGGGTTTTTCTGCAGATCAAAATGCAAGAAGGAAACATTGTTAGAAATAGGAAAATATGATACTGAAAACCAAAAAACTTGAGATGATAGAGGCACGGTATAATATGCATAGCTACTTTGAACTCCTTTTTTATTTCATATATGCAAAGTTTCAGATTGAACCTTGTTTGTGCAGGGGGGTTACTCATTGTTCTTTAAGAATGAGTTCTTTGTTTTGTGCATAATTTCACTTCTTATAAAACCTGTCAATAAGAAAGCTCGTCTTGGTCATCCGTGTCAGACCCGTTGCTTGGTTATAGCAGTTGTGTCACAGGAGGCGGCATGTTAGTGTGACATAACACGAGACTGCAACTGGAATCAGTCAGAGGATGGCAATCTCTTCGCGTGGCAACTTTTCAAGGTTCTTGGAATTTGTTCTAGGTTATTATTGAGACATTTTGCTCACAGGGTTTTCCTTGGAATAAGCCAAAGCATTTTAGTTTGGGTTTCTTTGTTAAACATTCCGACATTGGCAGAACTTGGACTGAAACCCAAACTGCTTGATAGGGGGGGGTGGGGGAACATCTTCACTTGGGACATCTATGCATTGGTGGACAGGCAAATGTACAGCACTAGTTTGGTATATGGGAGGCTGGTTAGAGACCATGGTCTGATTCAGAAAAAATAATTTTTCCACTCAGAATTCAGTTGACTCAGACTAAGCACTGGAACCTCTGGGTTTTCATTCCCAGTTGAGTCAGGCAACATACAGTTTTGTTTCTGTGGTTATACCTGAAGGTATGACTGCAGCTATAGGCTCTCCAGGTCTACTTTTAGGCTGGCTGTCTCAGATACTGAAACTCTCGTAGGTGCAGCTGCATGTGTTTCGTACTGTTGCCATAATGCTCTTGCCATAAAACGAGTTTAAGCCTGTAAATTTATTTTCACGAGGCTCCGATGAAAGCTAAATGTGTTGTGCTGTGAAATGCTGCAGCTTTTGTCCATTGCTTTAGAATTATTACAGGTAACATAGTTGTTTTTTACAGGGAGATACAATAAATACTCAAGGAATTTACCTCAGACTCCCTGGATTATTGATGGGGAGCGGAAGCTGGAATCTTCAGTGGAAGAACTGATTTCGGAGCATCTAATGGCAGAATTCAAAGCAGATAGTAAGTATCTAGGAGATCTTTGATCATATATATTTTTCTTCATTACTAGAATATTTTTTCTTTGGAGCTACTCACTTGATACAAGAGTGATGGAAAAAGCCTGTTTCTTTAACCCTCTCTTATCCTTCCAAGTCAAAGCTTGTAAGCTTTTTTTAGCTATGATCTGTGAGTAATGAGATGACTAGTTTGTTTTATGTAGTGTCTTTCATCCGGCTAAAGTATCTCCTCAGTTGATCAGATGATGCAAATATTACGGTTTTAGGTAATATTTTTGTCTACGGTTTTAGGTAATATTTTTGCCTAGCCATAGTTCTTAATGGTTGGTAATCCATAAAATGACTTGTAAGGAGGAGCGGTTTGCCATCAGCGTTCCATAATGTCTGCCTAGCCTTCAACCCCATCATGTTTCTTATCTCGATTAATTTATTTTCTTTGGTGCATAGCGTTCCACAAGCTAAATGCTTATTCAGGGATTATCCAGATGAAATAATCGCTGATCATCATTTGTCATCTACTAGACCTGGAATTGGAGACATAGAAGGCCCAAGGAAAAATCACATTAAATATTAGTTTGGAAAAACCAGCTCCTCTCCCTCTCCCTCTCCCTCTCCCTCTCCCTCTCCTCTCTCCTCCAAGTAGATATGTTAGTCGGAACACTAGGAAAATCCTCAAACCATGTCTTTAGGCCAGGTACTATGTGACAGCTGATTTCAGCTTGCAGAATTAGCACAGGTAACTACCAGAAGTGTGTGCACAGTGATGTTGAAAAGAGAGAGAATTAATAGAAAGACCCTTGCCCGTAGGTCAAAGGAAGCGATCCTTCCTCTTTACTCCGCACTGGGGAGACACAGCTGGAGTACTGGGTCCAGTTCTGGGTTCCCCAGTACAAGAAAGACCTGGACATGCCAGAATGAGTCCAGCAAAGGGCTGTGAAGATGATTTAGGGTCTGGAGCGTTCCCAACTAAGAAAATTCTGGTAGTGTGACCAAAATACACCTTCATGACCATGGAAGGTGGTTATGTAGTTGCCATACACTGACCAGAGAAATGAGAGAGAATAGAAACTGAGGAAATCTTTATGCACTCTGTATGTTCCCTGTGGAGGGAAAAAAAAAATTGAAACCATCAGTTTTTCTGAGGTGCTTTGGAATAGAGCTGCAAAGTCACCTCTAGCGCAGGATTTGGTCCCCCATTGTTGCTTCGGACAGAGCTTAATGGGTATGATGAAGGATGCGAAATACCCAGCAGTACACTTTTATTGCTTGAAAGATGAAAAAAACAAATACACAGAAGTTACTTTTCAGTTTGGATTTGAATCTTCTTCCTCTTTTGGCCAGGTGTGTGTGACTAGCAGAAGTGTCTCTGAAATCTTTGGAAACAGTTGGGTGTATTTAGGGTAAAAAGTTGTGTTTTGGAGGAAGACGACTCAGTTTGATTTTATTTATAGACTTGAACTAGCTGGGAAAGAAATGAACAAAATTAATTAGTTAGTGAAATTCCTTTAGGATGATACTGCTTTTTTTCAGACGTTTTCAGGGTTCTCGCGGTATCATTCAGGCAAAGGAGTTAGGAGTGCTCTTCAAGAAACTTGTGAATCTGATGCAATAAACAATATCCCAGACTTGTTCAAATACAGTGCAGGCTTCATTTTATAAAGATAGCTCTTCAAAGTATATTTGCAAACTAGTTTAGAAAGAAAATATTTCACCTTTTTAAAGCTATAGAGAGTATTAACAATGTAAAATAAAATTTCACCTTCCTTGTTCAAATCTGTTACAGGCTTTAATTTTTCCTCCTCTGGAAGAGAAGATGTGGATGTACGAACACTAGGCAATGGTAAGGCTTGGAGCATCCCTTGTGAAACACAGAAACAAACAGAATGGGTAACCAAAGCTACCCTGAGAGATCTTGCTGAGCACTAAGCACTTAAGTCTGTGACTTTGAAAGTCACAGGTGACTAAGGTGTGCTTTGAAAATTTATCTCGGAAACAGTTTAGTGATATTTATGTATTCCCAAAGACCGAGCAGTTTCATAAAACCAACTGAAAGAGGAGCCCTTTTTCAGTGTCCTTGGCTGCGTAGGCGCGTGGAACTGCATAGCTTGTTAGGAGTATTTTATTCATTTGTTATTTTTAAGCCATTTCCGTCAGACTGATTCCTGTCTTGTTTTCTGTTGGGTCCTTCTATTTTGCCTCGCTGTCACTGGGGAGTGGGGGAGTGTTATTTTCTTTTGAAAAAATTATTTTTTCTCTTTTTTTCTTTCTTTTTTCTTGAGTCCTTTATAAAGATCAGTTCCTTTCCAGTATGCTGAAGCTACTGTAGCCAAAGGAGGAGGGCAAAGAAAAAGTAAAAATTAAGAGTGATATGTTCCTGTTGCTGTCTGATTTGTAGTGTAGTTCTTGGCATTGCTTGTGCTGGGGATCGTCCCTGGCCCTGAGCACAGAAAGTGCAGCTATTGCAACAGATGTTTAGCTGAGGGAGCGGGATTTAACATCGTCTTGCACCTGGGCATTGCTGTAGGTGACAGAAAATAAGCTAATTAACTTTTTTTCTTATTTTATTTTTTAATTAGCACAGACTTGTACAAGATGCCTTTTGGGAAGTCGTAATTTGCACTTATTGCTGATACTGGGGTTTAGTAGCCAAAAGAAGTCCCTTGTTTCTTTCCTTCCATCTGATGCTACATCCCTCAACCCACAAGTCCTATCCCTGTTTGCATAACAGCAGACAGTCTTCACACCTTCCAACCTTACTGCATAAATTCAAACGTTAATTTAGAACAACATGTTTTTATGTTTTATGACTGTGCATGTTGCCAGGAAGGCCCTTTGCAATTGAGCTTGTGAATCCTCGTAGAATACATTTTACTGCTGAGGAAATGAAAGGACTTCAGCAGGTAAATCATTTGCACCTCACGGAACTCGTAAAGCATGTGTTTCTTCTCTAACTGAGCGGTTTTGCTAACTGATTCTTTGTTTTAAATATCGCAGACAATTAATAACTCTTCAGACAAAATACAGGTTCGAGATCTACAGCTTGTCACCAGGTCAGTATTTATCATCACTGGCAAGGGATTTCAAAGCGATGCTTTGGGAGTTTTGCAAGCATTCTCTTGCTCACAGCGTTATATAAGCATGCTTATGTTATGTGAAGAATTAATTTCTTCCTTTTAGAGAGGCAATTGGTCGTATGAAGGAAGGTGAAGAGGAAAAGACAAAGACCTATAGTGCCTTAATATGGACAGACAGAGCAATACAGAAAGAAGATATTGCATTTCTAGATGATATCAAGGTATCTGTAGCTCTTTTTGCTAATTTATATAGTACCCATCCTGATGCCTTAGGGGAGAGTTTGTATACATACATCCACAGGCATGTCTCTTTCTCTGTGTTTGGGGTTTTTTTTCATGGGGTTTTCTCTTGCTGTAGGGACTTTCATACCTCCCTTCCACTTTCTCACCCTTCCTTACTTCCCCGTTGTTACGCTCGGCAATAGAGCCGAGACAACAAATTATTGTATAATGTCAACCTTCCAGCAGACCGAATAAGAAAAAGCAGCAAATGGGAGAGGAGGAAATCTGGTGTCCGCACCTCTTCCTTTACCTTAGATAGTGTTTTGTGGAAGTGAAAGGAGCGGAGGAAGTCTTTTGTTCTGCAAGCTCTAAAGCCGTTCTTCCACAGCTGCAACACTTAAGAGTTTGAAATGTCTACGGAAAATAAGGCAAAGAGCCGCCCTTAGGAAGTGCTCATTGTAACAAGCACGCTGTGTTAACAAGAACTTTTTCCAAACGTTGGTCAGAGGGATACTGCTGATGGAGAAGCCTGTTCAGTTTTTGTTGTGTTGCACCATTTCCTATGGGTCTTGGCCATGAAATCATTCTCAAAGCAAGGGCTTGAGCCATTACAGTTCAGGGAGACAACTGCTGTCAAGCTTTCTTTAGCAGGCCCACTCACTTCCTGAAAAGTTGCCTTTCAAACTGCTGCATCTCATTTGGGAAAGGGGGTGGGGAATGAACTTTTAAAAGACTGTTACGAGATCTAATCTCATGTCGGGGTTTTTTCCTCACTTTTATTTCTAGGGGGTTGGCTGTAGTTTAGACAAAGCATCTTGTGGTGGGATTTTTTTTTTTTTTTTTTTTCTTTTTGATTGCCCTGAGGCTCTCAGTGAGCTTCTTAATCCTGGAGTCATTCCAGCAAAGGGCTATGGAGATTTCAAGGTTATTCCTCCGTATTTGTGATTCCATTAGTTTGTGTTCATATGAGGCCTTCTCATTTAGCCTTTGAGATGGCTGTGCTTTTTTTCCTTTAATAAACATGGAAAAAATTAGTCTTGCCTCAAGAAGATTACTCAACTACCATAATACAACATCCAAAAGATGTGATTGGTTAACAATGCACATGACTCTTATGATCTGTGCAGTATGTTGCACATTTCCTTTCTCATTCAATTTGTTACCTCTTGTAACAGGAATTAAAACTTGACCAGAAGACACCTCTCCGGGTTCTTCACCGAAGGCCTTTAGCTGTAAGATGTCGGATCATTCACACCATGAAATCTGAGTACATAGACGAACATCATTTTCGCCTGCATCTGAAGACTCAGGCAGGAACGTATCCTTAGATGGCGTTACACTACGCGTTTACAAAACAGCTTGCTGACTAGAGTACTTGTAATGGGTAATGGGAAGCTTCCTGCTTTTCTCGCTGCGGTCTTTCTACATCCCTGCTCTTCAGCAGTCTTATGGTGCTGCGTAATGTTTGGCTTTATGTCAGAATTTCACATTCGGGCTTTCATTCCAGAATGCTACCCACATGCGTGTGGTTTTGTGATGACCAGTTTTAAAATACGTAAAAGCTATAAAAATGTACTGGTTAAAGGTACACTTAAGTTTTTTCTAATTTAACTGAAAAATTTTCCACAATATTTAATGCACTGCAATGCAGCCTGCAGATTGCTGCTACTTGCAAGTTAATAGTTTTGTCATAAAATCACCGCTCGCTTCGGAATAAAACAGAAAATACAGGTCAACAGTGCAGTTCTTGGCATTAGAGTCAGAAGCCAAGAATTAGGAAGTCTTTGAAAGATGGGTATGGGCTTAACAGGACATTCACTGCAAATTGGCTTAGGAATAGAAAAAGACACTATTTTTGCTTTGAGCATTTTTCACCATACTCTTTTTTTTTTTTTTTTCTTTCTCCTTTTGATTTCTTTGCCATAAAATACGCCTCTCCTTAGCCAGCATTTCTAGCTACATTAAAGAATTTGTGCATGGAGACTTTGGAAGAACAAAGCCCAATATTGGCTCCCTACTGAACAGAACCGCCGACATTCTGGAGTTGGACGTAGAAGTAAGTTGTATGCTATTTATCTTCCTTGGAACTTAGTAACGTACTTGCATTTGTGAGAGGGTTTCAGTGGAGTTATTCTAACTGAATCAACATTCCTTACTACAGTTAATAGAAAAATCAGTGCTAATGCAAAAATAGTGGTTTGTACCATGCTGCCACGTGTGCCAGGCTTCCTCTGCTGAATTTATGTCGGGGAGGGACGGGAGGACACACCAAGAATTGGTGACGCTCGTTATTAGCACCCACTGGAACAGAGCTTAGCAATGATACAGGTACAACATCGTTTCTTTTCAAAACTGGGTTGGATGAAAAATAGGAGTGACTTGACTTTCTCTTTCAATGCTGGCTCAAGCACAGCGAGAAATTATATCTGCTCACTTGTTGGAGTCAGATGAAAAAACCAAAATTTGCTTTGGTTAAAAGAATGTATGTAGAGATACAGATTTAATATTTAACCGAGTGGTTTGGCAAGGTTATTTAAGACATGGGGTTTCATTTCAAGCAGCCAATGATCAGCATGCTTGTTCTCACATATTTCTGGAAAACTGCCCACATGTTACAATTTGCAGAACAGCCTTGCAGTCTTTTGTGTATCTTTTGCAGGATAACAGAGAAAGAGAGCTTGCAGGGGGCCCGTCGGTTGCTGCTGAGAGCAGGAACAGCTGACATGGGGCTCGGGCCGATACGCATTGCTCTCGTACGGGTAGCTGTCACTGCACTTCTCGGACATAGCTATGAAAGAGGGCTAGGAACTTGGAAATAATTAGTCATCTTGCTAACGATGCGTTTTAGCTTAGCCGAAGAGCCTAATCCTTTGATGAAGTTGTCGATTAGGCAAGGAGTAGGTATGATTAATGTAGGCGATCTTGAAGCCAAGGCATTTAGCGTGCTGTGTGGCGATCCCCATGTTGTGCTTGCAAAGGGTGAGACTACGGTAGGGTAGGGTGTTCTGCTTTTGGGAGAGGGTGAGCGACGAGTTTATGCCCAAAGGGAACTGGAGATGTGGCCTCAGGGAGGGAAGACTTAATCCAAGTTGTAGTAATTACGACAGTTGCTTCTAATAAAGTGTCAGGCATGTTTTATCTCTTCTAACAGTCAGGATGGCTATTAACGATGTTGCCTAGATAATTCTCGTGCATAGTGCTAGACAGCTTATTCTTTTTTAGTCTAGTTTTCCTTGCTCAGGAGGCAGAGTTGAGGACAGGCGGTGGTTTTATACCTGAGCCTTGCCTGCAATGCCCAATACCTGAATCTTTATCAAATGATGCTGGGAAGCAGTAGTACAAGGAGTTGTGATTCTGCTTCATGAAGAAAACCCGGCTCCCAGGGAGCTCTTGCCAGACACACGTGGAGCCACTAGAACAAGGTGGTTGTTTCACAGCACTGGCTTCTGCTTGTCTTGTCCTATGCCTCTTACCTTGGTGTCCCTGACTTACTCTGTTTCTTTCCACCATTAGCCTGTGGCTGACACGCATAGAGTTCTGCTACCATGTCTCTTTCCTTACGTAAAATATCAAGTCTGCTGATTTTGCCTTTTTTTCGCCCCCTGCTCTTCTAGTCTGTTGATGTTGACTGGCCTCCAACCCTGGATAATGAACTTCCAAGTTGGAACGAGGAAGAAGCAGCTCCTCCGTCAGCAGCTGGTTACTGAACGCTGCACAGTATTACAGCTTGGTTGCAAACTATTTCTGTTGAGTACTTGGATCATGTTGATCTGCCCAAGGATACTGTTACTTTGAATCAACTTTTAACACTCTGGAACAGGTAGTGTTCATTCAACCTCTAGCCTTATTTTAATTTCTTCTGTGCATAAAAAGATTTGGTAAGCTGGTGTATTGATAATAAGTGTTTTTAAAAAACAATTAAGAAAAGATAAATAGCGTAACATGTGGAAACGGTGTACTGAGCAAGTACATCAGATATATTTTCTGCAGTAAAGTGTGTTAATTAAAAATAACCCTCCCTCAAGCCAGATTTTAACTCTTTTTATATTGGATGCTGCAGCTTTCTTTTCTGGATGCAGGTAGCACTGAGTTACCTGAAACCCAGTCCGGACTTCTGAGCACTGTTCACACAGGAGTATTTCCCAAAGGTCAGGGAGACTCTGAAACCAGTAGGAAAGCGCCTGGAAGGAGGCAGCGCTCTGCTCTCTACTGGCTGCTTTTTGGTCAGTGTCCATTTGAGAGGTGGGCAAGCTTGTCTCCCAGACAAGGTACTTTTCAAAGGGAAAAATGGTTTTCAGAGGAAAACTTTGTACTTAAACCCAGGTTTTTCTCATTTAAAAACATCAATGATGCTTCCTAGAAACATTTGTGGTACTTGAGGCCTCAACAGCTCTCCAGCCTGGTTACAGTCCTCTTCAGGTTTAGGATTACCCCACTCGAGTCACTGTATATAAAAAGATTGGGAACTCCTGGCAGTGGTGCACAATGGAAATCTAAAGAAAAAATAGGAATATCAAGAACCTCAAAGTGCAGGCAAATGTAAATGGTACCGAAGAATGTTGGTATTAAGAGACCAAGACAGAAATAAAGTTTTGATTTGTAGCCTAATACATTTTTTCTAGTGCCTAGCCTTGGACGGATGCCTGGAAGAGCCGGCGATTGCCTAGGGACTTGCCTGGAATAGAGGAGTTTTTCTTTTCGCTTGTGTGATTTTAAATGTTACACACAAAGCACCATCTCCACCTTTAGGAAAAGCCACTTTTACGCCTTTGTCATGTTAATCCATTAGGAAGATGCTTCTGTTTACCTGAAGTACAGAAGAGAGTTCAACCCTCGACAAGAAATTAAGGTTTGGAATTCAAGGGCTCTTAGTTAATTAACGTTTTGGAAATAAAGGGGGTAGTATTTGCCAAGACAACCCCGTTTGGAGACAGGGAGGAGTACCGAGATGTCTTACCTTGGATTCAGTAGTGCCAGCACTTCGTCATAGAACAGCTGCTTGAGAACCTTAGCTGAAGGCTCAAAAAGGCATTAATAAATACATCTTCAAGGAGCTCCTAGAAATGGATCTTGAAAAATTAGTCTAAGTATTATACACTCTGCCTGTGATGGGCTGTCAAAACTTGCCTCTCATTGTTTGTTTTCCTAGTCCACTCTAACAGAAGTATGGCAGTAGTTCAGAAGCTCCTGTTTTTCTAACACAAAAATAATCGGAACGTGCTTCAGACAACAGTATTTTTTTTGTTTTTAATCTCACAGCTGTTGTGAGCAACAGATTCCAGGAGTGGTTGTCTCAGATAATAATCTGTACCCAGAAAGGAAGTGCCATGAATGATGGAAAACTTAAACTGAATTCAGAAAACAAACAAAAGAGAATTTCAGTCTCACATCGATGCAATGTCTTGAAACTCAAAGCGAGCTAAAATATGATTTATAAATTCCATAAACTACAGGGGAAAAAAAATGTAAACAAGACTGCACTGTGGACACAACAGACATCAGAATTGCTGCTCCAAGGGGACAACAAAGCTAAGGAGGCAGGAACGCGCTCCCGGCCGCAGCTCTGCAGCACGCTGTACGTTCTGACAGCGACAGCAGAGATCGTGTTAAGGATCAAAGTGCAGATAAACAGGGCTATAAGTTATATTACTCAAAACATGCTGAGTCTAGTATCTTCTCCATACAATGCAGAGAGGTCCACCAAAAATTCCAAACTGGTTCTTTCTAGGATACATGAAGGGGGGAAAAAAGCTGATGGTACAAGTATCTCTATAGCTCTCGAGCTATTGTTCAGTGATCATGTGAAAAAATGAAAATGAGAGATGTAATCTGTTCTTTGAACTGTGTTTAAAGTCTGCAGTTTCTAATAGAAGGTAAACACTTTGAACCATCATAATCGGTAATGAATATGGCAGCAATAATGCTAACGTCGTACTTTGGCCTTCATCTTATTTTTAAAACACCTACCTGTGAGTACTCAGAGAGGATGTTTTGTGAAGATAAGATTTAATCTCGTTCGTGAGGTGTGTCTTTTCTAGCACGTTATGTGAATACTAAAAACTGAGGTCCACTGTTCCTGAGCACCATCCTTCTGTGCAGTGAAAGGACTCAAAACAAAGCCCTTGTATTTCTCCAAACATTTGGTCACCCATAATGCCCCTTCTCACCCCTGCCATTTTTGGCATCAGCTTCGCTGATCCTGGCGAAAGCTGTACCAGTAGCACAGCGCTCACTGAGCACAAAAGCACCTGTCCTTTCTGCCCCTCTGACTAAAACGTCACTCGCTCTGCCCCAACGAAGTGCTGAGCCCAGGCGAGTCCTTACTGCACACATTGCTTTAGCTTTTGTAGTGGCCAACAGCAATCGTGAGCAGAAAATACCCTGAAAAGCCCCAGGATAAGCAACCCATAACCTACCTTTTCTCCCCTTTCTCCGGCTGTCCTGAGGTGAGGGAGGTCACGAAGCTGAGAAGGCTGCAGAAGCTGAGTACTTAGTATAACCAGTTTTTTAATTACCAAACCAACTCGTTTACAAAGGAAAACAGAACTTTGAAAATATTTAATTATACAGTAAAAACAAATTGTACTACAAAGAGCTTTCTATGAAGTGAGTAAAATGTTTACATTTAATATACTTAAAATTGAGAACTTCAAAAAAAGCACTGAATAAACAACACATTTCAAGCTTTCTTTGTATTTCTTTGCTCGTTCTATTACTTAAGACTGCAGAGGAGCTACGCAGGAGGGAGAACAACTGCTTTAAAACGTGGCAAGTCACTTCATTGCGTTGTGTGCCTGGAGTTGGGGGAAGCAGTTTTCCAAACTCTGTATTTTCTACAGGGCATATTCTGTCAAACCCGTGTAATTGGTGTAATGCATTACAGCAGCAGCACCTTATTGCTTTGTACGCAATGAATTACTGCAGTTAAGAAGCTGCTGCTTTCCTATAAGCCACAGAGGTTTTCCGGAGTTCCTTTCTCTGCCTTGCATACAACCGTACATCTCAAGTGGCCTTTTTGATTTGAGGTTGTATTTTTTGGTTTTATCTATCAGAAATATATACATTATACATTTACAGGGTTTATATATGAGGTTTTCTTATTTCTTCTTTCCATGGTGTAGTTTTATGTTGCCAAACAGTAACAGTTGGATTTTTAAGCCTTATCTGCCGTACGAAATAGCTGTATAACTTAAGAAATACGCTCTTCTATTTCTTGCTGTGTTGCTTCTTAAAAAATAATAATAATAATATAGCAGAGTACTATAATGCAGAGTAGAGTGTCTTACCTAGCCATTTACATCCACGCGAGTTGTCACTGACCATCTCGCAGCGCTGGCTAGGAATGAAGACTGGGAAGCAAGTGGAAGGGAGGACATTCTGGCTCCCGATACAGAGCGTAGAGGAGTGTTTTTAATTAGTACTGACTGAAATGGCCTTACGTTGTTAACAGAGATGCTATTCTAGATGAGGCTGCGCTAAGCCTGCCTCCGGGTTTGCCCCAAGCTTTCCTGTGACAGGGAGGCAGGATCTGAGCCGCCGTTTATTTAAGCAGTCACTTGCATAGCAGGAAACTGCCGGGATACCTGAGGAAGTGATAGGTAGATGCTTCGGCTCAACGTATTTCTGCAGTTGAAACCAACACACACATCACAGCTACGCACACACACCCACCTTCCAGAGAACTAACAGCGTGCTCCTTTTCTAAAGCAACGGGGCTTTGTCATTTAAAATAGTGCACTTTGGATGAAGTGCAAAGAAGTCCTTACTTTCTGTTCATTCTTTTGTGCAGTGATTCATTTAAAACAGAGCTGGACTATTTAAAAACTCAAACCTTCCGGTCTTTTAAAATATATCTAACAATGACATAGTCATTAAAAAAATTTTAGCGTAAATTTGCCTTCAAAGCAAATGGAGTGTGGTGAAAACGTGAAAAATCAATGCACGATCTGTTTTTAGGAGAAGAATATTTGATACAAAAGAGGGTACGAAAACCAAACCTTTCAAGTGAGTTAAGTACAACTTCAGGCAAGTCTGAACTAGAGTGCCCACATGCGGGTTTTTTTTCCTAATTTCTGTCCTATCAAAATTTAAATTTCATTTCCATAGCAAAAATGGTTATTTTTTCAAACAATTTTAACCCTGTGAAGTATTTGAAATTTTAACCCTTCTGAAGACGCCAGCTTTTACAGTCCCCAAAGGCAAGGAAGATTTAAGTGTTAACAGTTCCCTTTTCCAAGAGTGAAAATATGTATACAAGGGGCTTTTAAGGTGCAGAATCCCATACACTTCTCCCACCTCTCTTCTTTATGGGCACCAGTCTTTGCGCTGTAATATATAACCTTAAGTTATATGGTAAAACTTGCATAGTAACATTCTGAAAGAGAAAGCAGGGACTCCAGAAGGGTAAGATACTCCTCTTCACACAGCTAGCCGTCTGAAAAGCGCTACGTAGAATCACAAAACAGTTTGGGCTGGAAGGGACCTTTAAAGACCATCTAGTCCACCCCCCCGCAAGGAGCAGGGACGTCTTCACCGTGATCGGGTGCCCCAGAGCCCCGTCCAGCCTGACCTTGAATGTTTCCAGGGATGGGGCATCTACTGCCTCTCTGGGCAACCTGTGCCAGTGCTTCACCACCCTCATTGTAAAAAATTTCTTCCTTATACCTAGTCTAAATCTCCCCTCTTTTAGTTTACATACCCGCTTCCAGCCCGACACTGCCGGCTCAATGGTTGTAGCTTTGTAATATGTTATCAAATTGGAAAGACTGATAGAGGTCATCAGTGTGGACACTGTCAGTGTCATAGTACTGGTTGTCTGCAATGCTATTCTGATGGTTTGGGATCGGGTTGGCGGATAGTCTTGATTCGCTTAAAACTTCTTGGTCTATAAAACTGTAAACTGTTGGATCAGCTAAGTTAGACTGTGGGTTAAAAGGCGTGCTGCCCGGGGCTGCTACAGGCGGGCAAGCTGGAGGCAACTGATGGAGCTGCTGCCTGTGGTTGCTTGGATTTAACACTGGATTGTACTTCTCAAAGTTTATACTTGTGCAGTTCATGTCATCGGTCTCCATGTTGACGATGCTGGCCGCGGAGACGCTGGTGGGATGAGCCTGGTGCATGATGCTGTTACTAGAAACGCTCTGCATGTCTGCAGTTGACACCGCCACCGCTCCCATCCCATTTGTGCTGCTGAAATTCCGGTAGAAGCCCGAATCCTTCTCATCAGGCCAGTTCAGAGGGTTATCTTGGAAAGCTGGGAGCGAGCTGCTGCCCTGAGCAGCAGGCTGGGGCAAGTCTGCCGCAAAGCTGTTCTGTGGGTGCGCGTTGAGCAGGCTGCCGGCTGAAGAGGGGGTGCCGTACACCTGCTGCCAGCACGAGGAGAGCGAGTCTTGCTTCCCTGGCCCCACCTGCGCAGGCGGATGGGACAGCTGGTTGCAGACAGGGTAGATCGGACTAGTGCTGGCCAGGGTTCCTAGCCCTGGCATCATCAGTCCGGATGAAAACACATTTGGTTCTACGGAAAGGAAAGACGTGACTGCATTTTAATGCCGTTCTTCATACTTTTTAAAATTACAAACGGTAAAAAAGCAAAGCAAAAACGGTGCTATCTTAGCGAGATTATGTATGCATTTGCAGTTTCATCCTTGCTTAACTGCTCTCCAGGGTGGACCCCAGATTTCTGGACAGCAGCAAGACCACTATCCACCTCACCCCTCCGTGGCAAGCGCTGAAGGCAACAGCTACATTTAAGTAAAGCAGTGAAGGTTTTACTTTGTATAGTCAAAAGTACTGGCATCTACAGGAAGAAACCCTCAAAAGAATATTAGAATTTCAAGCACAGAGGAGGGAAGGCCAGCACCTTAGCGTATGTTTGAAGGGTTGAGTATCTGAACACAAAGGAAAATCAGTAGTAAATTAAGGCTGAAAGCTGGCGATGCTTAAAGACAAAGAAGGTGTATCCCTCTCCTGTGCAAAGGGGAAGCTGCAGCATGGCTGAAGCCTGAAGAAGAATCTGGAGGAGGGAAAATAAGAGACTGCTACTACTGCTGCCTTGGGAACTTCAGTGCCCCCCTGAAAAAGCTCCAGCCCTTCCCCACAACAACCGGATCCTATTTGTTTCAAACCGCTGCCGGATTGGAACACGCAAGCAAAAGCCTACCTTTCTTAATCAGCTTCCCTTCAGGAGTGGCAGTGGAGAACGGAGCTACTTTGGGCCGCTCTGTCGTATTTGATCCTGCGATGGAAGAAGGTGTGAGTCTACTCTGGATATTTGCTTTTACAGAAAATAACTCCATCTAAATGCAAGTTCACCCAAACAAGAAAAAGACACATTTTTTCCTTACCACAGTCCTGTATGAGCTTTTGCCAAGCCAATGTTGATCTTTGCCTTTTTGCTTTGTTGCCATATGGATCTACAGAGGAAGGAGTGGAAGGAAAAAGTTAAATAAGTTTCTTTTTGATATAATTAGTAGAGGAACTTTCCAAAACTTATACTAGTGGCCTAATTGTAGTAAAATATATTTAAAGAAAAATATTTCAGGCATGACAGCCCTAACAAACCAAGACTGTGATTCTTGATATTTTCATTGAAAGAGCGAGGAAACTGAGTATTATTACTTTTAAAAACCAAAAGTCTACTTTGAAGACTCGGTGTTGTAGAATTTTGACTAATTAAGCTACTGTTTATCATCAACGCGAGTTCTGCACTGATAATGCCTTTTCAGAAACTCAACTGATTGGAACCATACCCTTCTCATCGGGGAGGTATCTGAAATCCATAGGTTCACTGACTTCCTGGTCTGAAGGTCTGCGCAGCTGCATCTTCACCGTGATGGGCTCGGTGATGTCTTTGAGAAACGGTGGCGTTCTGAACACAATTGCAACTTGACGGTGAACGTCAGCTTGTGAGAAGGAACCTTTGGCCTCCCAGTTGTCCAAGACAAATCTGACTTCTATATCATCTATTCCGTTAGAAACAGAAGATGCTTGTTAAGCTGAAGAACTGAGAACTTGCAGCAGAAAAAAGGGGGAAGGAGAACAAAGAAAGGAGGCTGACTCAGAATTCAGATGCAAAGTAAATGGCTTGACTTTAAAGGCACCGAGTATCTTTCAGCGGTGCTGAGAGCCCTTGAACCTGAAAGCCATTCGGCCCAGCTATGAAACCAGACCACTTACACAGGAGTGCGGTGAAGGGCTTCAGTTCCCCAGCTGGAAAGTGAAAGTGTCAGCCATTTGGGACAAAAGGAAAGAAAAAAAACTAGTCAAGATTACCTTTCTGAACTTTGTCACACAGTAGAAATATTTCATCTCCTCCTTTTACACTTCCGCAGTTCTTGTTCACACGACAAATTCTCAATTCTGCTGTGTTGGGAGCTCCTGGAAAGGAACGGGCAAATATGATGATAAAGAACTACTGTAACTTCAGCTCTATTGAAGAGGAGGTGCTGGGAGTTAAGGCACATGAGGGGAAGGCAACAGCTGGAAGAGTGTGACGCACCCCAAAATCCACGCTAAACAAGTTGTTCCATAGGGGAAATGCAGAAGCAGGGCTCGGTGTCCCATCATCCTGCAGCTCTCGGCCGCTCACCTCCAAACACAAGATACCAGTGCAGCTGTGCCACTCGCTCCCTAACTATTCTAGCGTAGTCTCAAAAGACTTCCCTGAATGACGTCGTCGTGCTCAGCACTGCTGCCCTTCAAGCTGCAGAATTCAAAGCCGTTCGCTGAGTGACTGATCACCTGTTACAGTCATGCTTCTCTGGAAAAAGCTGGGCTAGCAAGTCAAGAAATTCCCCTCTTCGAGTATCTGGTGGCAGTTTTATTCACAGACACTACTTGGCCAACGAGTCTCTCCTGTTACCCTCTCTAGGTGTTTGAGAAGAGATCTAGGAGCCTAATGTCCATGCCTTTACTCGGGGGAGCAGGTTTCACCCCCAAATGCTCAAATATCATCTCCCGACTGTGGCTGCGCGTGGCCAGCCCTCCTGACAGCCGGCTGGCGGGCTGCCCTGTGCACACTCTCGGGCAGCGCTGCACGTCGCAGTAAACGAACCACCACTCAAGCCTGCACACCGACTCCAAACCACCCGATGGCTACGGGCAACACGCGGGATGGAGACAAGCACTGTTTGGCCCCGTTCACTAGCAGCAGCTTTTCCTGCTGTAAAAATACAGACAGGAGACTACTGCAAGAACAAACAGCCCCCTTGGAGCTTTGTGGGCTGCGCTACAATTTATTTAGAAGTGCACTAATGTCACAATATAGTGATTGAGAAGTAACAAAGAACCAACAAAAAAAAAGCCAGAAAGGAAGAGCTCTCTAGAATTTCATCCCCTGTGCCTATATGCTGTATTGATACTTTTAAAACCGAACGAAATCACGCTGCACCATGTTCTCGTCTTGTTACGGGACGACGTAAGACGGCAAAACGTAAG
>KL254756.1:0-26374 GCA_000699545.1 Podiceps cristatus | reverse complement strand
ACGCCCTGGCTTTTGGTGCCCCCCCCCAAGAAAAAAAAAAAAAAAAAAAAAAAAAAAAAAAAAAGGAAAAACCCCAAACAAACAAAAAGAAAACCAAAAAACCCCACACAAACAAACAATCACACACAACCCCCCCCCCAAAAAAAAAAACCCAACAAAACAAATTAAAAAAAACCAGAAAACAAACCTACAGCCAGCACCAAACTACTTTGGACTCTCAGTTTGAGTCAATTCCTGGCCAGTCTTTCATGGAACAACACAGGTACACTGTCACACAGCACAGACTACGCTGATAAAATTGCTCCTGGTAACCTCAGGCCAGACCCCAGTTACGTAGTTACTATCTGCAGCTATTACTATTATTATTATTAGAAGTGGGTGCTACAGCCTCTTTTACTACATGACACATGCCACCTCATTTGCTGAATGAATCAGAAACTTTGAAGGGAGGGGAAAAACAAAACAAAACCAGAAACAGCACAGGATCATATGATTGACAGTGTCATTGTGCGTTTTTCACAGGAAGGGTAAATTAAGACTTGCAAGGAGATGCCTAATTTTACCTTTGTTTCACTTCTGTATGCTTGAATGGCACTCGATGTGTTCTTAACAGGTTTTGGGGAAGGTCTCCTAGTTTGTTGTTTTGTCTTTTATTTTAAGGGGAGTTTAGAAGGGAAGCTAAAGGAAAACACAAACACCAGCAGACGTGAAGGCACTGCTCTCTGTGGTCAGCCCTGGCGTCGGGCAGGACCACCAAGTTTGGCAGCAGCCTCGGAAGGAGACATTCTCCGTGGCCTCTGTCGCTCTGTGCCGCTTCCCATCTCTCTTCTCCCGTGCACGCCCTTGTCTCGCCTTCTGCTCAGTTCCCGTTCCTCGCTCCCCAAAAGCCCAGTCCTGGTAACAAACCCCTAGAAAAATGAGCTTCTCACCAAAACCCACGTCACTTTCACCATGGGCAGAACACCAGGTTCTCCCTTAACCTCATTTCTCAGAAACTGTAAGCTGCTTTATCAGCCTCTTCCCAAGAGTTTTCAGTGGGGTAAGATACGTAACTTGGGAAATTTCTGTTCAAAACAAGTTAACATTATACGCAACTGAAAACTCAATTTTATAAATTTACAATCTCTGCTAATGCAATTACCTCCATATGATCTTCATATTGTTCTTATGTATCTCTACTATCCAAAGCAGGTGGAGACTACAAAGTATTAGAAAGTGAGGAAAATGCTGATTTAAAGTGTGCAAGCTGATTTTCAGAAAAGCTCTGAACACCTTTTTGCTCTGCATCTGGACAGGTCTACAAAAGCTGGAAATCTAACAACCTAGGATTTCCGAGCCCACTGTACCGTATGATTTTATCTGTTATCTAAACTTAGAACTTGACCGTACCCAGTTCTGTATGAGAGAGCAGGTTTAAAAAGGCTAACATTTTTTTAAAAGAAATTCAGATCTGAAACTGCTGTTCCAGACAAGAGCAGCATAATTTTTTGATTTGTGGTTGCAGTTATGCACACTGTTTTATTTACACCGCTGCTACGTTACGTGGAGAATTTTAGATACCTACAGTATATCAGGAGTTGCCCACATACACCCACACCAAAAAACCAAGCTTCCCCCACCACACAGCTATCTGTCATTTCAGCAGCTTAGCAAAGACTGACGTCAATCAGCGTAGACGAGTAATCATGATTTGGCATATTTCTAAATGGCATCTGAGACATAGCTGCAAATCTTGTACATCAATTTTATCGCAACCCGAATTACTTTAGCACTACGAGGGCTCTCAGTAACACAATGCGCACAGTTCCAACTTCTCGATTAACTCTAGAAGAGACTCTAAAAATATCAAACCACCCAAGTTCATATTCAACATTTTCATAATGGTTATGCCCACATCAACCCAGTTCTAACATCAACTTTATAAAATGCAGAGCTCATTTTACTGGGTAGTTTCTGCTAAAGTAATGACTTTAAATATTTAGCACGGAAATACTTTCACTGCAGAAATAAAAAACCCTGCCAGAAAGTTTCCAATTATTAAAAGCTCTTCTGCTATTCATGTCCAGGAGAGAAGTCCGGCACACATTGAGGGCTAAAATCCTCAACTGAAGTGCCCTGCCAAAGCCACGTGGAAGTCCAGTTTCATGGAATGTGGAAAACGGTGCCAAGAAGGGGTGTTTCATGTACTTCTGCACCCTCCCAAAGCACGAACAAACATTGTCTCGTTACCTCCCTATATGCTGAAAATAGCAACCGACCAGGATACAAAAGGGATATACAGAAGCGTTAGGACAGTTGCCCCACTGAGATAAATCAAGAGAGTCCTGTTCCAGACCCCTCCCAGGGCAAAGGCAAGACTCCTTACGTGTACAAAGAGGCTTTAGAGGCCATCCTTAGAAAACAGACAGTTTTACGGCAGCCACCCATCTTGCTACTATTTAATCGCTTGGCATGTCAGAAGCAGTTTCCTTGCAGTCATTGCTGTGACACGTGAACGAGGGCTGCAAAAGCACCCGTGTGTGAGCCCATGGCTGCACCGCACAATTCTTACTCTGGTGAGCCAACACTTCTCCCTGGGATCATATTTGAGTATATGCTCACTGACTCGCCACGAGTTAGGCACGCATCTAACAGTCTCAAGCCACAGAAGTGACTGATACAAACCTCGGAAACTGGCCTGGCATTTTTCAACTCAAGCAAGAAGAGAAAAACAAAAGAAAAAGACACATTTGACCAAGTTGGTACTTACTGTTGTCATAGATTGGGTTGGAAATCAAAGGAGGAAGAGCTAACGTGTAGTTGCCGTGTTCATCGGGGAGGAAAGCTTGGAAGCAGAGGCGGACAACGTTGAGATCATACTCATCGATGTTGTGCAGCTGTTCTTCAGGCACTGGACAGCAGAAGGAAAGACAAGACTGAGGATTAGTCATCAAACCCAGCAGTAATTCAACAAACTGGGGATGAATCTCCACCACTGATAAAAGAGACCGTGTTGCCAAGGCAGACGAGACCAGGGGTCGCGTGAATACATCCCTTGTACACAACAAGTCATATAGAAGCCTTAACGCTTTCCATTCATCAAACCAGGCTAAACTGTCCTCGTTCTCCAGCTGTTTCTTGTGTCCAGCTCCCTCACCATGCCTTCCAGACCGGTTTCATACATCTATAGTTTAAAACTGGACCCGTTTCTTTCGTTGACGCATGATAACATTTACAAAATTAATGCTGCCACCAAAGAGAAGTCTTTCAGTACAAAGAAGCACAGCAACAGTGGGATGCTTCGGCTACATGCTATCATCATTTTCCTCTACAAACCAAGACAGAAAAATAGTCAGAAGGCAGTTTTGGGGGCAAGAATGAAGACAAAACAACACAAATCCATCAACCCCCTCCCATCAACATCTGTGTCACTTCAGTACCTTTGAGAATAGTGATTAGTGCTGTCATTATGATATACCATTTTGCAATACAAGCAAACCCTTGCTGGAAAGGATCCATTTCCTTGCATATTCTGCAAGGAATTCTGTAAATCACAGCAATGCATAACCCAAGCTCAGCAGCTGAGTTTTGTTCACCTTTCACTTATTTTAATTTCAAGACATAGGACCCAGGATATTATTACTGAACATTTGAGATATTCCTAGCTTGATGGGCGCTGCTGGGAAAAGCAGCCCTCTCTGAATTTGATGTTCTCCTCTGAGGTCTGCCATTAACTATTATGTTAACATTCAATGCTAGCAAAATGATAAACTGATTTCATTTCATTTAAGCAGAAGTGCTGACAATTAAAATAATTTAAAGTGGCTCTCTTTTCCAAAGTTGTTCAAAGCAGCAGTTCAGCATAGCTAGATATTCCTCACAATTACCACAAGCGAACATGTGCCAAAATCAACAGATCACCGCCTCTCAAGTTCACTCTTTCCCCTGCCCTTTCAAAGGCCTCTTGCAAGAATAAAAGATTAAACGTGCCTGTGATAAGAAGTCTGGGGATCACACTGTGCTGATTAGATTGCAGTGCTCTGACCTTTAACGTGTATCACTGGGTTGGCCTCCACCCCACCATGAGTGGGATTCCACAATGCCCACTTGAATGACTTCTTCCTTTCACCTTTTGATAGTGTGAAATAATCGCACTGCGCTCAGAATACTTTCCAGTGGCATTTTTTAGGCAGTCTTGTGCTCTGAATATCTCAGTTTCTCCTGATCTCTACTGTGAAAAGAAACCAAATCACCTTTCCCTTTTAAAAGTCCATGATTTCAAGACAAATACACCAGCGAGTACAAAACGAAGCAGCAGCTACGTGGGTCACTTCAGGCTGACTATATGACCAGATACGCAGAGCAAAGTTTTATAATTCAACATACTTCGTTAGCTGACCTGTTAACTGAATAAAATAGGATCTTTAGAAACCAGGTTTGGAACATACAGCTGTTCAGCCTAACTCAGCTTTGGGAGACTCCGCAGCCCGACTGTCTCTTGATACAGCCTGATTTAGAGAATAAAAAAAGGGCATTCTCTAGACTGCACCTTCCAGAAGGGATAATCAGAAGAGGAACGCTACTTTGCTCCCAGTAGCTCAAGTGATTCTAATCCGTGCTCGGACATGACGGCCAGCTGGCAATTAGCTCCCAAGGACACTGGCATCAAGGCTCACGTTTGTGCGTTGTATCAGCCACCGGCAACCATGTGGATCTCGCCAGACAGCCCAAGTGGTGGTCAAATTTCAACCCTCTTAAAAATTAAATTGAGCATAGAGATTCAATACCTTTATCTAAGTCAACTGACTGCAGATAGAAGCCAAGCACAAGATCTGGATCTGGCTTTTGATTCTGAGTCAAAAGCAAGGACTTTGTGGTCACGCAATCAAGTCCTTCACTCACAGATTAAAAGAGCATCGGTCCTGCTCCATGTTTTCCACAGGCGCAGCAGCCTCTTCCTCAGAAACAAATAATGGCAGACTTAAAGCTTAAGAGAACTCTATAAATGCAGAAACAGATATATGGATATGTAGATATGGAGAAAATTAGTCACACTGATGTTCAAATATGTATATTTGAACACATTTCTTATACTATGAACTTCCGCCAATTCCCAATATATCTGTTTAACCACCTGATGGAGGAAAGGTGTGGTGCGCCAAACAAAAAAAAAATTTATGCAAGAAACAAAATTGCTGTGTACAGCTCTTGCATTACAGCTAAAACACTGCTCCTAATTCGCTTGTTCTTATAAATGATTTAATACAATTACAAAATCTCTACTTTGAAAGAGGAAGTGCTCACTCAAGACTGATTCCTCTTGGGCTATTTTTAACCAGATGAGAAGAACATAACAGAGCAAAAAAGGAGAACAAGACAGCTGCAACTCCATCCTATGATGACATGCTTAAAAAAAATACATAGAAGCTTGATTCCGTCTTCATATAAAGAAGCACACAGCTTTCCTCAATTTCAAAATACATTTCATTCCCACCTAAAAGACAATCATCTAAACAAAATAAAATGTTGTTATTTTTAACAAACATCTATTTCTGCTCCCTCTGAAGTCAATTTGAGAGTAACCACTAACTTGAACAGATGCTGGTTTACACCTTAGGAATATTAAAAACAAACAAAAACGAGGCAGACAAACACACTGACTAATGCCTGGAGTATGGCCGCATGGAGGATAGTCACGTCATTCGGTGTTATTTCACTGACTTCTGCACAGAAGGACAGCAGACAGGGTTAAACCTGACAAACCTGAAGTTATTAAAGTTAAGAAATGCTGTTAAAAGATTTTGGGAACAGAAAGGACTGGAGAAGAGCAGCCACTCCATCAACCTGTGCAAGCTCCACACAAAGCAGCTCTACTGAAACCAGTGACAATACACACATGAAGTAAAAAACGTCTCACGACGCAGCATGTCAGGAGCAGATACAGTGAGAAAGGCTCGAACACGACACACAAATAAAAGGAAGTAGTACTCTTTTTGGCAAGAGTTCAACTTCCTCTTCTGGCTGATTCTCGCCGTGTGGTACCACACCTTACTGTCTTCACATGAATTCAACCAAAAGAGATGGACTCCAACCAACAACCTCGGTATGTTCCTGTGATGACCCAATCTAATAATTCATTTTTTGTAGTTGTCTATGCACACAGGAGTATATGAAGGCATGTTTGTAAGCGCAGCTCTTTTACAAGGGGAAGGAGAGCTTTCAAAAGTAATGCTTAGCAACTCAAACACATAGAAATTACAGTAACATTAAAAAATAATTAAAATCCCAAGGTAAATATGGGGCATGCTGCCAAAAAAAAAATCCTTAAAAATACCACCAGCACAATGGAGAAAGAAAACTAACCCCACTCACCAAGATTCTGGCAATAAGATTTGAAAAACAGTATCTAGAGTTGCAGTCAAACCTGGGGAGCATTAGCTGTTCAACCTGGAAGGGGCTACATTAACTAGTAAATCCTTTTTTTGTAAACCTCTTTGCAACTCTTCCAAAAGAAATGCTGGTTCCCCAATCTAAAAAGTAATTACCTTTGAAATAATTTTCTAATCCATTGTCCACTAACACAGGAAGAGACCGATACAATCCCAGTGTGGGCACAAAACCACGCCATGCAAGCTATGCCGGGAACTCCTTCCAACCCGAGCTAGCTAATCTGAGCGGCTCACGCGACACGGGCACTAGGTTTGGGTTGTCCTTGACTCAAGAGATTTATGTCACTAAAGCCCAGAGATGCCCCCGCTGGGTTTCTACTGAATAAGAGAACTTCTTAGATTTGCTCCTGTAACACAAAATTTGAGACTTTCTGGGTACAACCCACGAAAATGCAATTCCCAGTTCAGGCACAAAATTAAGGATGCTGGTAAGATGAGGCCTCCTGTTTCTTCCTGTTTATTAATTTCTAGTGATGTTTTACTATTTTAACAGTTTTCAACATCCAGAAAGGCCAGTAAAATACCACTTATCTGATGAAATTGCTGGGGGATTAAGGGCTCTGATGTTTACTCATAAGATGATGCTACAGGGAAAGTGAGAGTTTATTCTGGACACTGAAGAGAAATGATTAAGAGTTTGGGTTTTTTTGACTGATAACACAACACCTGATTAAACAGCAGATTCCTCACGTACAGCCCTCCACCCAGCTTCTAGACTAATGATGTCAAACTTCTGGAGTGGGTGGAGTTGGAGGTACTTTAGCATCTAAAGTTAACCTGCACGGAAACTTCCAGGGCAAATGGTGTGCTGTGACACATTCGGTGAGGGCTAGGCTGAGAATACCAGTTCACCCTGCAAAGGGACATCTTGTGGCCTTCCTCCCCTTCGCAACGAGGGGCTGCTGGGGCACGCGAGCCACGCTAGATGTCAGACTCAGACAATGACCTCCTGCAAACAAAACCACTTCACCAAAGAGACCACTCAGGAACACACATCCTTAATAATCACAATGAGCTGTATTCTGCCTTCTCTCTTACGCAGATGATGGTTTTTAATTTAGGGATATGCTGAGAGCTCAGGTTCGTGACACAGAGGTGGTTTGCCTCAAGTGTTTTGCTCCTGCAGCACAAAGATAACCCCTCTTAGCCCTGATACCGACTGATTAGTTCAACTCGGTCTACGCCAGAGGTTTTGCTGTAAAAGGCTGGCTCTGCCCAACCTTCTGTTTCCAGCACTATTACGCTGGGACTAGCTCTCAGGTGGTGAATTGGATCAAGGAACTGCGCTGGCTCAACACTAACTTGCCAGAAGAAAGGAGGACAAGGCTTGCTTTCAGTCAGTCGTTCCCACGACAGCTAGCCTTGGCGCAAGGGAAGGGGTGGACACAGACGGACTCAGCAAAAGGAAGGACTGCTTCTTCCAGTGCTGGTGCTGATTTATGCCAGGTTCAAGCAGACAGGGAAATCGGGTGCGAGTCACGGGGCCCTCTGAGTGCCCGGGAGGTACATTTCGAATACAATTTACTCCCCCCAGCCCCTATCCACGTTGCAGCCACAGTTGTGACCGTAGCCATATGGCAGTTACCCTTCGGAAGGGCTACAGCAGGCCAGTAACGCAGCACACGCTAAATTGCCCAAGCATTTGGCTGGTGTCTCCCGTAGCTGAACGCTATACAGCTAAAAAGGACCTCGCCACTTAGTTTAATGCTACATTTGCTGTTTCTAAGCAAACTACAATCATAGGGGTACACAGGAAAGAAGAGACTGCCCTGCTGTACCATTCGTCCCTTGCTGTCAAAGCCAGAATATTGTGCTTCAGCAACTGGACACGCGGAACTGGGTGGCGGGCCAGGCTGCTGGGCTAGACGTCCAGAGGCCTAATGGCGTCTACTAGCACTTGCTGAGAGGGAGGAAGCTGGGAACAAGGAGAGGGAGGACCATGGCAGCACTACGTTTCTTCTCCCGATACACCCTGGCCTGGTTTATACCCCCGGGCTCCATGAAGAGCTAAGCATCAATCAGTTCTGCAGGGAAAAGAAACCTTTGCGTGTACCTATAAACAGAACGTGCATCAGCAACACTCAAGAATTTAAAAAAAGCAAAAACTCAGGGGGTTGATTAGTGCAAATGACTAAAATTCAGAGGCTAACCTACAGTCACTAAATGCCCAAGCTACTACAGTTACATGTCCCTGTTCTACAGAAGAAAGAAACCAGGGAAGGTGAATGGCCTGGTCCGATACAAAAACCAAGAGGTGAACTGGGAATATAAATTAAAACTTTCAAAACTCGGCCCTTGCTTTGTCTAGACAATGCTTCTCTGAATCTGGGGTCTTTTCCTGTTTTAAGTCCAATTTAAAAAAAAAAAAAGGTAAATATAGAACAGATTTAAGCAAATACATCCAGCAGCCCCTGTATAATTTGAAGACATTTTTTAGCAGTTTCTGTTTATAGTACAAAAAAAGAAGTCGGCATTTTTTGTGTCTCTACTTGGTAATTTTCCTTTTCATTTTTAAACAATTTGAAAAGGGGGCGTCCTTTAGGCTAAAATAAAGATTTCAGCATAAACAGCAAAAGCATTTGCATGAGGAATGAAAGAACAAAGGGCTTTCCAAAGTTAAAAGCTAAAGTCATGATATGACCAGAACATTTACCTTTCCTCAAGTGGATTTGCTCCATGCCTCTTAAAAAGCTGACAACTCCCACTTACCAAGATTCTTCAGCTTGAGAATTTAGTCTACCAACACATTTGTTTTAATTTAAGGACAGAAGTTTAAATCTTCTTCTAACATCTGAGGCATTCATCACAGGGGACTCTGACGCTTTTCACTTTCAAACCATCCTCAACTCCCGAATTCTTGCTAAGTCTTCCCTTGGCTCATAACGTTTTGTTTATTTGCTGACGTAACTCAGTGGCCCCAGAAGCCCCCCCATAAAGCAGGCAGCAAGAGGGGCTGGAGAGGGTTTTTTTTTCGGCGGGGGGCGACCGGGGGAGGAAAGGGGGGGGGGGAGGGAGGTCTTACGAGCGCAGCCGCCAGCAAGGGAAGCTGCGGAGAGGGTGACTGCGTGCATGGGCAGGAAGCGAGCGTGACTGGTGTGGGGACGGGCCCAGGCGCAGCGCGGAGGCGTGCAGGGGGTGTCGTGGAGACTGTGACGAGTGCGAAGGCAACGTGGGGTCAGCTGCTCGCGGGCGGAAAGGGGAAACGGCAAAGGAAAGACTGCGGAGGCAAACGGAGCTGAATTAGTTGTGGGGTACAGGGGAGAGCCTAAAAGTGAATTAAATGCTTACCAGCAAGAGCAATTACAAAGGAACAGGAACCTTACACGTACATCAAGCTCCAGGGAAAGCCTATTTACACCCTCTTGATCAATTGCCTGAAATTTGGCAATTCTCCGGGTTTCTCACTCTAAGACAAGTCTAGGGTTTTTATGCTGTCACTCATTTGTCTAGAAAAAGGTTAGTCCTCTGCAATACTTCGCTAAGTACAGTTTTCCCTTAAATTTTAAGAACACATTTAGGACTTTTCCTCATTGATAATTAACTTGAGTTGTTATTAACTCAATTGTTGTCTCTACGTCAAGTCACACCCTCCCACAAAAGCTCTTAACTGAAGACTGGCTCTTCTTTTAATTTGAGTTGGCTGTACATCAGACAGTACATGGGAAGACAAGGATATGGCACAACTCAACAGCTACTAAAAGAAAACAAACACCCTAGAAAGCAGACATGGACCAGCTCCACTGGAGGAGTAACTCTGCTCCTTGGATGCTGTGCTATTTATATCATCAATATGCCAAGGAGTCCTAGTTACACATCAGGCTGGCGCTGCGCACCATTTCCCTGGCGTGCTCAGGGATAAGAGACGAGAGATTTCTAGAACTGTTTAGCTTATAAAGGACAAAAATACCTTGTGAACGCAACGGATCACAAACACGTCCAGCAATGGTGTGGAAACAGCAATTCTCTCTCAAACCAGGCTAACGCAAGTGGAGCAATCTGAGTGCAAGTCATCGATTTGCATCCTAGCGAATGCACACAATTTGTACAGCCTGTACTAACTTAACAAGGGATAAACTCTGCCAGCTAATAGCGGGGAGTTCACAGCGGAACAGCCGTACAGGTACGCTTGCAGAATGACTCGGATGCAGACAGCTCTTGCTAAGCACTCGGCATGATGGCAAACACCGACTCCTAATCATCCCGGAGTTCAGAGGTAGACCTCAGTTGCTTCAGCAGCATATAGGCAAGAGTGCTGAAGAAAACAATCTTAAAACCCATACGTCTTGACTGAGCAACATCCTTACTCTTGCTGCTTATGGCCCTTATTCGGTACGCCTCCATACCGTATGCCGGAAGGCGTGGAAGAGGGATGACACCACCAGAGAATTTGTTAGGCCTCACTCACTCTGCCTTCGCCATCCCAGTTGCCTGTGGCACCTGGGCTTCCCTGGAAGACAATGGCCCCTTTACACAAAGGAGTTTGGAACGCAACTTTGTGGACCCACGCCTTGCTATTACTTCATCCCTCACTGACAAGACAGGTAATACATATGCTGTCACAGGCTGGAGACATTTCACAGCTGTTAATAAGGTCAATACTGAACCTCTGTGCTGAAAGGAGACTCGGGACAGGGACTGTTTGACTGTTCCAGAAGAAGGTGGGGGGGGAAAATCAAAACCAACCAACTCACAAACCCTCTGAAGGCTGGTTTCCAGCTCCATGAAATTTCTTTTATGATATTCATACAAGAAACGTGTAACACTAGCTTGTGACCTGCTTAGAGGTCGCACCTAACTCCAAAGTGTCTCTAAAGATAAGAGTCAGATGCCTTTCTGAAGACACGTAAATAAAGCACAGTGCAGGACAGATACAATACAGCCTGTGCCATCTTGGAGACTGTAGTGATACTCTTCTGACCTTTAAAAGCAAACTAAATCCATGCATAAAACTTTCAGTCTTACCACGCAAACGTTACAGTGACTGCTGCTCATGAAACCCTGTTTTGATCAACTAAGTACACATATAAAAATATTTCTGTCACTTTTCCAGTTTTATTGGACCTTGGTCCTATGCCTTTCTGGGCTCTGCTTCGTGTGGGAGTGCCCTAGAGCAGCTGGAAGCCGTTCTTAAGGCAGCTCTGCTTTGTGCTGACACGTTCCCGAGTGCCAAAGGCACTTGGGCGGGCTGGGGATTGCCAGCGGCCCCTTCTCAGCACGACCCCTGCCCAGAGCAGGGTGCTGCCCTGCGCATCACCCATGCGAGGCTGCTGCCAGACTGGTGGGAAACGGCCCAGGATCCGACCTGATGCTACCAAGCGCAACCTGCTGGAATCACCCAAAAATCATTAGTGAATTTGGAGTTATGTGCCAACCACTGTAAAAACCTACCGTCAAATGATTTCAGTTAAACATGTCTTACACTCAGCAGCGCTAAGAACGGAGCTAACCATGTGGTTGCTAAAGCTGCTTTGGTGAAATAGGGATTTTTATGTTCTTTTACCGTGCAATATCAAGAGAAAATGGCAACTCATTTGTTATTTATGGAGTAAAAGAAAGCCAAGAGGGCTGAACAGAAGAATCCCCCTTTTTTGTCTGAAATCAAGGTAGAGCTGGCTGAGTCAGGTAAAATAATTAAAACACTTGAACTGTTTAAACTGTGCTGATGGAGTAAACTCATGTAAAAACAGATGCTATTGTGTGCATACATTATCAGAACGAAGATAATTATTTAGATGGACCATTAGGACCATCAGCCTGCCTCCAAACAGCTGTTTTAAAATTAAGAAAAAATATCTGAAACACTTCTCATTCTGTAATAAGTCAACATGCTTTTTTTAGCCCCAGTTCAGGGACACGAGTTTTGAAGCTAGCCAGAAATCCAGCTCTCGACGCTCTAAGAAGGGTCTTACCTGAATTTAGCAAGACTTCTGTGGCTAGTAAAAAAAAAAAACAAAAAAAAACACCACCCAAAAAACTATTTGGAAAATCTCCAAATTCTTGCCACACTTAAGCAAAGACATGACTGCATTCGTAACAATGCTTGGCTACTAGTTTGGGGGGTGGGGGTTAAGCTTTTCATCTAATTCCCCCCAGTTGTGCCTGCATGCTGAGAGCGTTGGTCCCGCTCCAGTTGGCCCTACAATTTGCTGTGCGTTCCCCACTCCCTCTGCGCATTGAACTTGGCAGTTATAGGGCTGTGTGAGATGAATTGGTTTAGCAAGTTGATCTGAGGGGAAACCGCCTTTTTTTTTTTTTTTCTTCTTGCAAGTTGGTTTTCCATTGGAGCAACTTGCCGAGTCCGTTCGCTGTGTAGCCACACAGCCTCTGTATCTGGTGTGAAGAAAGTAGTAGGAGTGTGTGACCAGGGATGGAAGGAAGAGGAGGATGACTCTTTTTGAGAGCAGCCCACAGATCAGCTGTCCCATAAAACTGCAGCCCATGGGTAGGCCCTTACAGCTGTGGTTCTCCAGCAGCACAACTTGCCTCAGCCTTGACAGAGACCAATACTGCTGCGGACCTTCTGGGTGCCTGGACCAGCTCCCATGTTGTAAAAATCGAGCGAGGGGCAACTTCAAGGAGTCTGCCAGCCCCCTGAACCAGCTGGCTGAGGGGTCACAAACAGCAGTGTCACAACAAGAGAAGAGATGGGACAGTTCCAAGCTAGATTTAGATTGGCTTAAGTTGTTGCAGACTGACGCTAATTCAGTCTTTCCTTCTCATAGATGCCAAAACTGGGGAATCTGATTCCTGAGCTACTTGTAGAAGTTTCCAGGGAAGCGTGCTGCTGCTATCCTACTGCTTCTGTTCAAGCAGCAACTCACATTGCTGCTGGGGATTAAAAAAATATATTTTTTTTTTTTTAAAAAAAAAAAAAAGTGGGGGGGCAACTATCCAAATAGTTGCATCAAAATATCCATCAACATGTGATGACAGTGAGAAAAGACTAGGAGGGACACAGAAAGGGAAGAGTGTTTCTCAGAAGAAAGATATTTGGGAAAAAAAAAAAAAAATAAGCTCCACCGTAAAAGCAAAGGCAGGACAAACAAATGTGAACCAGCTAAGTTCTACTCACCATTGAAAGGGTTAATCTTCTTTGAGATTCGTAAAGAAATTGATTCCTTCAGGTCTTTCTTCTTCACACACTGAATGCCCAGATTCTGAAAACTGAAGCACACGTGGCAGGATTTCAGAAACTAATAAAGTCTTCCGTGTAGAGTATTAAATAAATTGTTTGATGTTGACTAGTGTGAGAGCATACAGTGTAAGAAGTGAAAAAAGCATAACTTTGAGAAGGGTGTAAAAGATCTGAAAAGCAGGGATGCATTTTCTTCTAAAATAAGAGCAGAAACAGAAGTGAAAAATATTACAATAAAATTCTAAAGAAGAATATATTTCTATATTAAAAATTGTTACTCTGCAGTAAATCTAGAGTAATTAAAAAGTTAAATACTCAGTTTCAGGCAACTTAAAGTGACAATTACTTTTGTTATCAATTTGATTATCTGATTTGTATTAATTAAGGATTCGCCCTCCTGTTTTTATCAGGAATGTAGATTTCAAACACTATTTTAAAGCTTTTTTTTGAAACAAGTCAAAACAGGTTTTTAAATCTCATGTAGTTATGGAAAAGTTCTGAAGAGCTACAGCTCTTCCTTATTTGCATAAGTGCGCAGGTCAACCCAATGCAGGAGGATCATTTACATCAGTTGTCCCATATATACTTGGGAAAGCCTAGTTTTTGTATTCCAGTCTCCCCTTTGCATCTATATTTGAAAAAAAAAAAAAAAAAAAAAAAATCTGCGTTTCATGATGTTACAATAAACTCAGAAGATAGGTCATGCCAGCAGGCACCTTTCTCCAGAAGTACCAGCAATTTCCCTTCCTCTGAAACTCCAAAAAAGTTCTTTGCTTTAGCTAAGCCTAAAAAAATACACCTAAAGATACTCCTTATTCCTGCCAACACCCTCAAGAATAGTCCTACATTTCCCTGCTGCGAACAAGTCTATCCTAGCGTGAGGTCAAGTTTAATTTCTTCAACCCTCCTTGCCCTGCGCCCAATACGCTCTGCTCAGAGCTTCCCAAGACCTCTGCAATCAGACTCCCCTCCCAGAACCTTCATTCCCCAGAGGAATGCATAAGGTTCCTTGTGAATAAAAACATGACACAGTGACCTCGAGGAAAACAAAATGCAGCAAGCAGCATCTCACTATTCACTAACGCACTTGGGCTTCATATTGTGGCTACTGACATTGAAGATGTGTACTGTACCTTGATGAGCCATCCTATTTCTATCTTCCCTTGTAGGTCCTACTGGTTTTAGAGCTTGGATCACAGCACACATTACTTTTTCCCCCCCAGAATACCCACTTCATTCCACAAATTCAGTTTGAAGTCCACGAACAGACCTGGTTCCGTATTACATCCCCGAAGTGCCGCCCGGCCGTCTCCTCCAGCCTTCCACCGTTAAGTTACAGATACCAAGGAAGCACGTACACGGAACTGGCCTCCAACAAAAGCTCTACCCAGCCATGCAAGGACTAACAGCCATTACTCTGCACCTTTCAACCCTTGTAAACGAAGCCTCTCGTGGAGAGAAACTAGGCTTTTAAAGCACCCCGTGATTCTCAGATTCAAACCGTTTTCTAAAACATGCACCATCACAGTGAAAGTGTCTATTTAACTATTGCTAAACAGAGGGCTGGATCAGAGGAGGAACTGTCGAGAAGCTCAGCAAGGCTGCAGCGTTTCACATCAACTCTGGCTGACAGGAAGCAAGCAAGATAACGAGAAGAGAGAGGGAGAAGTAGGAAGAGAGAGAAAAAAAAAAAATGAAAGACCTTTTAAAAAACTGTGATATCATCCATGTAGAGAGATAGCAAACTAGGAAGTAAAAATCTGAGTACACAGGCAGTAACACAGGCTCCAACATTCATACTTTTGCCTTGATGTTTTGGCCAGCGAGGACTCTGATCAAGTTTAGGCAGCAGTACAAAAATCGTCATACCACAGGCAGAACAAAGCACTTTGTTCAACCGGAACTACATGGGGAGCTTTTAAACAAGCAGAAGGCAGAGTAATTACTCAGACCAGCCCAAAATCTGAGATTAATAATTCCACTTCTGAACAGAAAAAAAAAAAAAAAAAAAAAAAAAAAAATTGATTTTTGCTCCATTTGGGATGATCAGCAAGAGTAAACAGCTGGAACCACTACCAAGAGTCTCCTGCTCACTAGTATTGTATGAGGCTTTGCTCCAATATGGACTCGAAGAGAAGAATGCGAAGACTGAGTCACCAGCCACAAAAAGGAAAATGACTTTAAACATCCAGATCCAATTATGGACCATACTGTTCTTTCATCTTAAAGCAACCAAAGTTTAAAAAAAAAAAAAGTCTACCGATGCTGGAAACATTTCAAAGAGAATGTTCCTAGCCTCCTCCCACCCAGATCTCCGATGTCAAGCTCAACTGAAGCTCAGGTTTGCATTATCTGTAAAGCAGAAGTAGCCCGCTTACCGAGAGGCTTGTAACCTAACAATATTGAGAAGAATTGATGGATATAGCAAACAATCACAAGAGCCTTAAATCAAATGGAGACACAGCGTTATGACAAAGAACAGGATTTGACGCGCACATATAACAAACATTTGCAACTAAATATTTGCAGAGCATCCCAATGCTTTTTGAGCATTACATCCTGCAATGGCCTCTCTACAGGCTTGCCTTGCGCTTACACACTTAACCTTGTGCAACAAAACGCCAAGAGGAAAAACAATCATTAGTGTCTTCCTGCACCCGATGAACGTAAGACGTAACCAGAAAAGGTGTTAAGCAATCGGACTTTTTTTGCTTCGGATCAGAAGGCCCAGAGCTGGAGCAGGAAGTGGGGTAGGCTAGAACAGATGACATCCTTTGACCCCGAGTGAGGAAGCTTGATTTGAGAAGGCAAAGGAGAAGCTGGATGGTCAGAGGAAGGTGCAAGGTGCACAGGAAGGTCTCTTAACAGTTTAAGATACTCGCAACTGCCTGTTGGACAAGGTGAAGGGGAACTCTACTTGCAGGGAAGCCAACAAGGATGAGGTTACAACAATCAAGATGGAAGGTAAGTGCCCGAAGGAACAGCCCTGCCCTTCTAGAGAGGTACGACAGTGGGGGAAAAAATTGCAGGAGATACATTAACTAATCCTCTTCCATTTGCCAATTAGGACAGCATTGTGAACAGAGTAAAAGCAATATATTAACAAAATTGTTAGCATCCGTAACGGCAAAAGGCAGTACAGTCAACATGCTACATGCCACCTGAATACACTGCAGAACATTCACGAACACTTAGGCCTGGGCTGTCTGTTGAAGAAGCGTCTCCACTATTACCACTGTTTACTTCACCATCAGGCAATCATCATCTTCAAACAGACTGTGCCTTCAGTTCTCTCCTTTAATAGTGTTCTACTGACTAAACCCACATAAATATGGAGTAATTTCACTAACATCAACACAATCACATCAGCCTGAGAGCAGTGCATAAGAGCTACTTACACACTGAAATATTTACCTTATTTTCTTCCCAGCTCAGTTATGCTTACCCCAAAGCAATAGCCTACTTCCAAAATTTACTACTGCAACACAAACTGTGAACCACAAAGAGCTTGTCAACTCTAAATCCCCCTCTTTGGCAATAATCGCTTGACAGTTGTTGCAGTTTACTCTGTTTTTACTTTATTACGCAAGACTTGGTAAACTTACAGGAAATGTCATCAAATACAATTGTATTTTAGATATTCCTACTATCCCTCTGAATAGCACAGAGAAACGCATCTCATACAAAGCCCGGGTTTTCATTACTGCATCCGCAAAGTAGATCCTTCCCTGGCATGCTTGCTCTACAGAGCTGGGCTACAGCAGA
Source organism: Podiceps cristatus (assembly GCA_000699545.1). Classification (NCBI taxonomy): domain Eukaryota; kingdom Metazoa; phylum Chordata; class Aves; order Podicipediformes; family Podicipedidae; genus Podiceps; species Podiceps cristatus. The sequence continues at coordinate 9,046 of KL254756.1, read as the reverse complement.
ATCTGTATTTTACTCAAAAAAAACCCCAAAAACCAACCCACAACAACAACAAAACCCCCAACAACAAAACCTCCATCCCAAACAAACAGCAAACACAGTGACAGCTACTAATGCGCTTCTAGGTGTCTCACAACCATTATCTTCTAAATGACATGATACTCAGCCAGTAGAAACTTTCTCCACCAGTTTCCAGAAAGTCCAAACATAAGTCCCATGGAAAACATGAACTCCCCTAAATCTCTTCTCACCATGAAGCACTAATTCTAATGTTGTTGCTACCCATTCTATTACTCATCATTTTCACATGTAGGAGAGAGTCACACTCAAGGGTAATAAGTGTTACTGAACAAGACTAAAAAAAGCAAACAAGTGGGAGAAAGGAAAAGGAGACAGACATGGGGAGAATGAACAAAGGAAAGAAAAGGGTGATAGGAAAGGAACAGGGCCAAAGGTGAGCGTGTGAAGTATCGAAAAAGAAAATACTTCAAAGATAAGTCGCCCTCTCTGAGATGATTTAGTAAACTTCGGCAAGGACAGCCTACTAACTGCCCTTTTAGTCACTACTCGAGTTTTAAAACATAAGATTAGCAAATCACTTGCACAATTAATCAAAACCCCCAGTAACACCATTACTCACGACAGCACTCGCCGTTCTGGCCCAAACTCTGCTTCGTAGTAGCCATCTCTGCAGTCTTTTCCAACCAGATCATGAGGGTGTGGCTTGTAGGGTTCATTCTTCGTTACCAATGTAGTTCTTATTTTGACTTTTCCAAAATAGTTCAGAATCTACAAAAAATGGGAGATATTTTCTAGATTTTAGATAACAGGGCTAGTAAAGTCCCCACATGTAACAGAAAACGTAACAGAAATTCCATTTCAGTTCTGTTCATTTTACTCTAAAAACCCAACTCTTAAACAAAATATTTGAAAAGTGACTTTTTTTTTTCCAAAAGCGTATCTATTTCAGAAAGTAAACCAACATACTTCACCTGCTAGTTTTGCCAAAGCAGCTGTTTATTTGCAATGATAAAGTTTCGCTAGTGCCAGTATTCAACATTCAATCTATTCAGTTCTCAAACTACCCTACTGCAAGAATGGGAAGGAAGTCTGAAAGGCTCTAAAGATTTTTTTTTTTCCTTCTTTATTCCCTCTTTGGTTTTGGGTTTGTTTTTGAGGCTGGAGATCTATTGCTCCACCATCTTACCAGGGCTCTTTATAGGAGTGGAATGCATCCCTGTGCAAAAGGCCAGAGGTAATGTAGAAGCTTAGACCTAAGAGTAAAGCCGCTTGTCATGATGTAAGACCAAACATAACGGGACATATTTCATTAGCATATCTAGCCTAACAGTGAAAGACAAAGTTCTACATAGGTGACCACACACACATGCTTACTGAAGGACAGGTCTAGCTCCAAAGATCTTTGGAAGGAACTCCTAAAGCCTCAGGGATAAGGGTATTACCTGTGCATGGAACATTTAAGTAGTGGAAGAGGATCTTAACAGATAGAGCGTGACATAATCTGCCTTTATTTTTTTTTTAATTAATTCTCAGATGAATATTCTATCTTATATTCAAGAAAGGGGGCACTGAATTCTCAAGCTCCTACTAGAGCTTTCACAGCAGTGATCAGCCTAATTCAACACACGTTTCTCAGGTGCATAGAAGTTTTCCCTCATGCTGACTGCTACCAATGAAGTCACCAAGGGTTGTGTGGGTGAGTGTAAAAAAGAAAGAAAAACAGTTTGGCCTAAATTGTTTGAAGCATAACACAACTTGAAAGCAATACAAGACTTGCTCAGGCACACATTTGTGCAGAGGCGAGCTCTCCTCCTCCACTTCCCCTGCCCTATAACTAACTGTTCCTCTCCTCCTTCAGCCCTTCCTTTCCTCCTCCTGAGACCCCAAGGATCCATCATACATCCTTTTCAGCCAACACCTCAAACCTTTGACTTGACCTGTGCTCCTCTAGCTTCCATCATCTGTCAGCTTCCTCAGTCTCCAACTTGGCTCCTTTCTTGGCCTTCATGCAAGCCACCATTACTTGTTACCCTTAAAACAAGACTCCCACTGCTCCTTCACCTTCTTCAACGATCACATCATTTCTCCCTCATTTCACACCCAGTCCCTTGAAGCCTGATCTAGCCACTTTTGATTCTCCAGTTCCTCCTTGATCATCATCTTCATAACCACACCACGAAATTTAATCTCTTCCTGGCCCTCTCTGTTCACATCCTCATTGATGTTTCCATCTCTAGAGGGGACTCCCCTAGCAGCTAATCAGCACTAAAGCCTCCTACGGGCTTCAGGGAGGCAGGAATTCACCTAGAAATCACCTGCTATTGGTAACAATCAGCTCTGTCATCAACAATCACCTTTAAAAAAAGAAGAAACTTTGCCTGGATTGCGCTGTCACCTACCATGTGCCATCTTCCCTTTGGGTTCTGGCTGGCCTTCACGTGCAGCACAGTTCCGGCTGAGCGGAACGAAGGGCTTCTACTGCCCGTTCAACTTGAACCCTGACACAGCCTCAGGCTGAGAGTCTGTGAAAGGCGTTACTCTTGCCAGCAGCTTACTTAGTTCCTTGTTCAATTGGTAGAGTGTGGGGGGGAAAAAAAAAAAAAAAAGTCTGGCAAGATCTTTATTTCCTGCATTCCTTAACCAAATCTACCTCTGTGATAGTCAAGGAGGGGACCTTCTTGTTTGCTTCTTTCCTTAGTAAGTCTGCCTTTAGGGCTAGACCAGCTTCCACAGCTGCTTTATGTAGTAGAGGCTCACTCTCCTGCTCAACACACGACTGCCAAGACTACCTTTCTCAAACTCTCGCTCTTCTTAAAGAACTTTTATGCCTCAGCCTAAAACATCTGGTATTTTTCAGATTTCACGTCCTCTGTACCTGTTCCTTTTCTATTGTGATTCCAGAGACTCCATCTTTGGCTCCGCTTTTTTTTTTTTTTTTATACTTGCACAGACTGCACAGATACACAGCTTCTGTTCCTGGGCACTGTAACGTACTTCAAGATGGCAAGTACTCCTAACTTCCCATTTATATTTGAGCTTTCCTTCCTAATCTCATCTTGGAATGATTTTTTCCAAATTGAAAGAGATCAAGGAAACACTAGCAACTTAAACCTCAAATAGGAAACCAGAAATTCTCCCTCAGCCTACCTGTCTAGGGTCTTTGACACATTCCTTTGTCCCACATAAGAAAGCTACTCCCAAAGTGCTTCCAGTCCACCTCTACTGTCTGTATTGTTGCCCCTGCTTTGATCGTAGCTGCTAGGGCTACTCTAAATCCCTTCATTCTGGATTTCCCAACCTATCCATAATGCAACTGCCCAACTCGTCTTCATTGCAGGTGCTCTGACCACATAATTCCCCTTTCTCGGCTCGTTTTTAAATTCTGTATCCCCTTCTGACTTCACATTCTGCACGGTAGTTTCTCTTGCTGAGCCTAATCACAGAATCACTGGCTGCAAGTCACTTTCTTTCTTTGCTCACTTGTACGAAATACCTTCTTTCATGTTGTGCCCAGCAGCTTTTCAAAGCCTTTCCAAATTTTGTACGCAAACTCCTTCAAAGCTCTCCCAAAATTCATACAGCGGTCCAAATAATAAAAACAAAACCAAGTCACATAACTAAGAAACCAGAACAAATGTGCATACAGAAAAAGCTAATAATGAATGGTTCCCAGGCAATGAGTAACCTCACTGAGTTCCCTCTCTACTGGCACTTTGTTAACTACCTCTACGCCTTCTCCTCTTCTTGTAAATTTGAAACCAAATCTTTTAATGACTAGGAGCAAGGAACTCTTTTTTTCCACTCTGTTGCAACTATATTTGCATGCCAAGGAAAGAATAACAGAACATGAAATAAAAAGCATTTTATTTACTGCACCAAGTCCAACACATAGCTACACCACAGTGTTAATCTGGGCAATGATAAGTCACGGATAAAAGCGGTATTTACCTGTATGGAAGGGAACGTCTTATTGTTTTCAGTACTGTGTTCTCCTGGAATGCTGCCTGCCGATCTTCCCTCACATTTGTATCTGAAACGCATGCCCCTTTGCCTGGGTTGCTCAAATATTTCAATGTAGGGCTCAGGGCCACCTTAAAAACAAAACATTTTCCATGTTAGTACACAGTAGAGCTTAACATCTAAGTAATTAGCAAAGGAAGCTCTCCCCTCCATCTCACCTAGAACTTTGCTTCTTTTAGCTATTAGAGTGTATGTGTCTGATGAAAGAGGATTTTATACAACAGAAAACAAAATGTTATATTGCAGGAATGGTTGATATTTTTAATGATAATACACTTTTAGGAAGGGCTGGCCTCTCAAAGTACAGGTACTGCTGGTCCTATGTTCTCTTAAATGTCCTCTGAAAGTGAAGATGTTTCCTCAGAACTGATATAGTTCTTATTATACTGAAGCAGAAACTATGCAAATTATGAAAAAAAAAAAAAAAAAAAAACCAAAACCCAAAAAACTACTGGGTTGCATATCCTCACTGTAGGTTCAGAAAATACCTGACTGCTAGTATTGAATTCCACATCTTGAGCTGCCCACCTCCCACAGGGTCAGCTTCTAGTTGCAGTATCTCCCCAGACAACGAAACCTCAGTGAAAGCTATTGGACAGTTGTCCAAAAGAAGTTTTCAAGAAACACAAGTGATAGACAAGAATAAGACACAGCAGAACTCTTAAATGGGGGGAGGGAGTAGAAAGACATTAACTTAGGAAGGGTGTAAGTACTTTTCAAGTGATGTTTTATTGCCAGACAGCAATGAGCTATTCAATATATCTCGCTGAGAACATCAATCAGGATAGTCAATCAAACAGTGACAACAGTGGGATGGCATGTGAAAAACAAATAACAAGAGGGTAAGTAAATATTGTAGAAGTTGAATCATCACAGTGCTGCACGATCAGAAGAACGTAGCTTATGGAAATGCCTACTGAGCTCTCTGTCATCTTCGTATAATAGCATCCTACTCAAGCAAGGCTGAGCATCACAACAAACATGACAGGCAACATCTTGTGGCACAGCACCGAAAAAAGTGCTCGGACTTCAACATAATAAGCAAACCAGTTACAAACCAGTTATTAAATATATTGAAAGTGCTCACGGGCGAAAAGATCCCCTACTTGCTTTTGCCAAAGTCTATACAGCCTAAGGTCTGTAGCATATGAGTTTTGGCAAAGAGGTGGATTCCACTCTTAACTCCATAACAAAAACTTTTCTTCTGTTGCACCTACAAGGATTTAGGTATAGCTGCCAACAAAGCTTCAGCTTTATGCCTCGGATTTGTTGATGCAAAATATTTGCCGTGCTGCAGCGGTTCATACTAAAGTAGGAAAATATTATAACCTAAAAGATAAAGTAATCAAGAGAAGTAGAGAAGGGACGGAAAGAACTACATCTCCAAGACATCACCTCGGTCTTGCCAGCGTGCACAGTTCAACTGTAACACACCTACAGACAAGCGTGGAATGGCGGGATGAGAAAGCAGCTCTGATGCTGGAACTGTTTTCAACAACACACGCCTTTTCAAAACCTGAATGCCTTTTAAAAAGGCACAACGCGTTTCAACTCCAAGCTGTATTTGGTGCCAAACATTTGAGAACTACAGTTTAGGGCTCCCTCTATTCTTCTCCAACAGTTTATCAAAATGCAGTATCTGAACTGATTGCCTTCCATCAAGGAGATTTTAAATCAGTTTCTGAAAATAGGCCATGAGCTGTCACATTAAATACATGAGGCACTAGTCCAGGTCCAGTTACTTATAAGGATGGTCCCTTTTCTAGATACTTCCCAGATCTTATTTAAGCCTCCTTCAGATCAGCTTTGCATATTTTCCCTTTCTGGAAAATAAGCCAGTCCAACAACAGGTGGGAGAACGGGCACTGGTAACAAAAAAAGCCTAGAAATTACATAAAGCTGGTTTCAAAGAGAGACCAGAAGTCTGAGCTTCTCACAAACCCAAGCCCACACACCAGCCTATGGCTATTTAACTTTCACACTTACTTATGCTTACAATTTACTTATGCTGTTGCGTTCATCGGCACAGTCCGGTGGACTAGACACAACAGAGGCCTGCAGCGAGGAGCGACTGCTGCCTATCAGTCCCCCTCCCATTTCCATCATGCAATCGAGGAGAGAAAAGAATCTCACCTTTCCGTTCCTACATAACACAGTATGCCACAAATACAGACACATATCCATATACTAAATTAAAAATCTATTTTAGAAGTTATAATGACAAAATTGCAGCAAAGTGCCTACTAATCATCTTACTTCGGAGATGCACATGCTTACATAGCTGCTAACCAGACGCACAGAACACCCACATACGTTACGTACTTGTCAAAACCAGCTAGCGCCTTGCTGTTCGAAACTACTACAGAACACAATCACTTCAAGTCTTTAACTCTCTCTGCTTTAACCAATAATTTCCCTTCATGCTCTACTACTACTTGTTGTAGAGGGCTTTTTTCTCACCTATTAAGAGCACTTTAAAACGCTGGGCTCAGTGATCTTTACGGGGCTGTGGTTGAAACAAATGTCATTGAAGGCAAACCCACTGCTGAACAGCAGGTGTGTGTGTGGGAAAGCAAAGTTCAATGACGCGGTAGCCTCCAGAGATTAAACATTAAACTTCATTTTATCTCGGTTCTCTCTCACTCTATTTAAGAATCACGTTATCATCTCAACCGTGATTATCGGTGTCATCATGTTTTGTGTAGAGAGGAAACACATAAAAGTGTTTGTGTGAACTAAAGGTATTATCAGCACTGCAGCAAAGTGGAGGTCTGTTGAGTGTTCCCTATTTCTGTAAATCAGCAATGTGCTTGTGAAGTGGCACGGCTTAACTATTTCACAATCTACACTCGCACACAGAGGTCTGTTAGTTCCCACACAGTTGCTAAAGACCTGTCCTCTTCAGGTCTTGCTGTGTTTGTCAAACAAATACAAGCTATGTCAAAAAACAAACTCACTCTCACTAATTCTGGAAGAAAAATGCACGGCTACTCATACTGCCTACCTGCCCCCAACTACTCGGAAAAGCATTTGAAAGGGAAAAAAAGCAAAAAAACTAGGTAATCCTTCATCTAAGCACTTAAGAGTTTAATTTGCATTTGTAATTAATTATAATTGCCTATACGCACGCTAGCAACAAAAACATGCTGCACATCACAACCTGCCTCTTGTTCTTCTTGTTATAAAATTGTTTATTCCCCCCGTGCCCTGAATACTACACTAAATAAAAGAGAATATAGGAGATCGAGTATCCCAATTACACACGCAAAGGAAAGAGGTAAAAGCAGTAACAGCTCCAGAGTTCAGCCAGCTGACGCTCATTCAGGAACGGAAGGCTGCTTTATTCTAAACGGTTTTGAGCAACGCAAAAAGGAATAAAACGGCAAGTCCAAACAATCCTTCCATCAGACCTCTCCACGATGAGAAATCTGGGCATGGCCTGGGCCATCAGGGAGGAAGCGTGACATGCTGCCACCAAGCAAAGCGACAACGGGACCGAGGATTCACGCGTTTTGCCTTGCTCCTTTGCTCAAAGGAAGCAGGCTCTGGAGGGACTACACAATTTGGGATTTCCTGGCACGACTAGGAGTGCCCGGTGAACAGACTCTCCAGCACCATCTGCGTGTGAAAGCCAAGTAGCTGTGGGCCTCTGTGGAAGATGTGAAAGTATCGCCCGAAACCCTGTGATGCGAGGTGACTGCAGTGAGACACGGATGAGAGAAGTGTTGCCCTTCGACTTTGATGTCACTGCTCGGTACCGATCACTGGTGACCCTACGTCCTCCACGGCAAGAGCCGTTTCTGTAAAGCAAGAGCAGATAAGCCTGTACGCTTTTAACCTCCTGCAACAGCTCAGGCAAAAGAGACGACGGCGGAAGATTCACTATAGCACGTTCTGGCTCGCTCTTAAAATAACCAAAAGTGTAAAGACAATTTCAGAAAGCAGCATTCTACCTAGGACTCCATAAACTGTACAAATTCTAACAGAGAGACAAAACTGCTCAGCAACTTCCTCTTTACTGTTGTGTTACGTTACAGAACAGCAACCAAAAAAAAAAAAAAAACCAAACCCACACACAACTACAAAAGCTAGCTAGTACCAGGAAGTTATGAACTTCCCCTACTGAAAAATTCCTTATCTGGTTCCTAATTACACTGAAAATATATTCATACATTAAGGGAAGGAAAAAAAAAAAAAAAAGTGCCATCTCCTGCTTCAGTTTTGCCACTCTAAAATACAACGTAACATTTAAGAGCTGCCTCCATACAAATCCAGTTGTTTTCCCTCTGTTGATAGCACGCACGTATATTAAACAGGAGTGAAAGTTCATACTTACTAAGTGGTAACTGAACACGCACCCTCCTCCCCAGAGTTCTGAGGCTGAAAAGCATCTTTCCTTAGAAATACTACTCTAATGCTGCCAAGTCTGAAGTTTTTGTTTTTTTTTTTTTTTAAACCCTAAAGTACCAGCGAAACACCTTCTGAAAGGATGACAAATTCAGTTTAATTTAGCCTAACGAAACTTAATGGTGCTTTTTGTTGCAATTACTCAATGCACGATCCCTTTTCTACGTTATTTTGCATTTATGCCATCTCTGTTTCTTATTCATTTGCATGTTCATAGGCAAGTTCCTATGTGAACGGGATCCTGCTGAGAGCATCGGTCTTTGGCCTATTGATGTCTCTAGCCCAGATACGAGACCCCCGTGCTCATTTAACGCCTAAACATTTTAACGACGCGACTGTAAGACTTAAAAGATCCTTTCTGAAACGTTACAGCCTCGTAAGGCCTTGTCGCCTCTCATCCGAGCAGCCCCCTGAGGTTTCTGCCTTAACTTTTTCCATAAGCCGACCTGACAAGCTACGCGGACACGGACTGAGTATCAAAGGCGGAGGCTGGACGACGGGGTGCGAGCACCGTCACCCTTTTCCGCACTGTTACTCACCTACCTCTGCCTGCCTACGGGCTTAAGTCAACAGGGAGATGGCGGAGGAGAAGCCAAACCAC
>KL254755.1:14330-33590 GCA_000699545.1 Podiceps cristatus | reverse complement strand
GCTCCGTCCTGGCTGAAACCAGGACAAATTGCAACACTTTTGGTCAGAATTTTTATGTCAACTTCTAATGTTCCTTGGTAACGGTACTGCTTTTCCAAGTATTTCTAACTGTGATACTGGCTGATTCCAAATTGTGAGTTTAGGAATTACAGAAAAGTAGTATAAAATGTGATCTTACCAGAGATATAATACTGTGTTATTTCATTTACTTAGAAGGAGTAAATCTTGTTCTTAGCAGGTAGCTAACCAAGTAGGTGAGTTGAAATCAGAGATTTCTTGGAGAGCTTGACAAGGCATCTTCTTCCAAGAAAGTGTCATCTTTGATGTGCAGAGAATATGTACACTTTATACATAAAATAAATATCCTCAGAATATTGGGCTGATTTGTTTTCCTAGGTCAAAGCTGTAAAAGGGCACATTCAGTAACTTCCTTTTTGTTTTCTTGCCTTTATGATAAGCTTAACTTAGTCCCAAAGTTGTGTGTTTTCATAACTATAGATGTGAAGGAAAAGTAAGAAAGAAGGTGAATTTGGTCTCTTTTTTTTTCCTTTTCTTTTTTTTTAATATATCATAAAAAATAGTGTTTTCTGGTTCAGTTAATGAACTGTGTATCAGCTTTGTTCTGTTAGCATCCCAGGTTACTTTCATTTTAGAACTGCACCAAGTGGGTTTAAAGAGGTGTTAAATAGGAATGGTAAATAAAGCCTACATTTGGGTCAAAATTAATCATTGCAGGTATCTATCATTTCACTAGCAATGCAACCTTGTTACTGGCATCCATTGGGAACACATTCCCGTCTAACCTAAATAAATCTGCTTTCTCTTAGCAGCATTTTGTTAACAGATGTAGCCTAGAGACTAAACTTTGCAGATTGTGTATTGGAATTGAGATGTTTCAGCTAAATTCAGTAAATGTTAACAGAAGTTCACTAATTGCTCAAAAAATATATCCCCGAATTGTGAAGAAATAAACTTACCATTTATGGTTCTGCTTTTTTGTCTTTTTCAACCTGGAGCATCTTGGGGTTCTTGATATTTCGAAAGGGAAGGTAATACCATTTGACTTCAATTTTAGTTATTCAAATCCACAGGTCTTCTAACTCTTGCTATAGATGGTTGCAAAAAAGGCAGTGCACATATTTGAAAACAGAAATTGTTGTCAAATAAACTCATGTGATAACTTTATTTTTTCAAAATAACTATTTTTTCAAAACTGCAGTGTTTGAACGAACATTAAACAAACAGGTTGGAAAAGTTGAAAATTCATGTTAAAATTGCTCCAGGCTGATGTAAATTATATGTCCAGCACTTAAGCACTTACCCTGTTCTCATTGACCTTGACAGCAATTACAGAGGTCGTATTTCTCTATAGGGAACTGGAGTCTGAACAATTTATCCACTATACTAGAAGCAGAGAGACTCTACTTGTACACGGGCACAACTAGGAGTCTTTCTTTTTAACATAAAACTTTCTGTGACCATTTCAAGTAGAACCAGTTTTCATTTATATTGAGTTCTTTTAGGTCTCGTGATAGAAAATGCCTAAGGCAGGATGTATAGTGGTCTGGTGTTTTGTGGGGTGTTTTTGGTTGGTGGTGGGTTTTGGGTTTTTTTGGTTGTTTTTTTTAAACTCCATGAACGTGAATTTTGTTGAAGGCTGCCACTTTTACGGTGGTAGAGATTACAAGGGGTTTTTGTTTTTTTTTTTTTTTTTTTTTTTTTTTTTTTTTTTTTTAAGTTAGTGTGTAGCAAGAACATACTCTGTCATATGTCAAGTGCCCTACTCTTCAGTGCGTGGAGGAAAGATAAAGAGCTGCATAGGTAACTAGTCCTACTGGAGAATGGGCAGAGAGTATTCCTAGAACAACAGCAACCCTGAGTATTTAATGGCTGCTTTTAGGCAAATAGATTGTAGTTTAGGAAATGTTTCTTTAATATGGAATCATTAATGGTTAAATATGGTAAAATAAATGTAGGACCAGTCAGTATTTATGTTTTTGTATTTTAACTATGTATCCAATTTGTCTTGTTGAACACGCATTTTTATATACAGATTGATTTAAAATAATAAACTGTTACAAATGCCTCCAACTCAGTAATTAAACAGGCCATGTAAATTGCCTTTCATTAAGCTTAGGCACTATCAGTACTATGTTTTTGATAGTATTGATTCTCTTTTTTCTCTATTACTCTTTCACTTTTCCCTATTTCACTTTTTAATTGAAGTAACTTACTTTATTCTGTCCTTTTCACGCAAAAAATATAATGTGTGGAAATGGTGACATGTTTTACACAGGCCTCTGCCAACTCATTTTTGTGGAAGTACAGTGATGGATTGTTTTGAGTGGTGAAGTAAGAGTTTTCATTATACCAGGTGAAAACAAATAGAATTTAACTTTTCTTCAACTGTTGTAATCATAGCATCTCCATTGCCAAAGGGGAATAGCTACCCAGTACAGTTTCACAGCAGCAAGTTGAACCAGTAATGATTTTTTCAGTCTAGTGTGTCTAATTGTAGAAGGTGGAACTCAAAATGCATGAAGAGGACTTCTTTCCCTTTCTGTAGGGCCTTTTGTATAGTTTTTTCTGTGAGAAATGCCCAGACTTTTACTTCCAAATGGGTTGAAGACTGTAGGCATTTCTGTCACCAACTCTCAGGACATTTTTGAACATTCTATCAAAAGGGTTTTAGCTCATATTGGACATCTTTGACCAGTCCTCTGCACAGAGCAGGATTTCTCGTAGAGGATATTAGGGTTTTTTCCAACAATATCTTTGCACTTTATTTTTTAATAAAATCATGAATAAGAGAAATGAGAATATTTTTGTTTGGGAGATTGTCTCTGTATCACTTGCAGTGCAGTTAAAGAAGAGCCTAATGCGTTCAGAAAACACTTTATTTATTTAAATTTAATTTTTCCTTCTTTGGGATGGTAACCTGTAAGAAATACAGGAGACCAGCAGTTATTTCCCACACATATGTAGTTCAGATCCTCTTTCTTTTCTGAGATTCCTCATGGAGATGCTAATAGCAATGATTACTTTCAGAGATATCTGATGACAGCAAGGATTCAGCTACCAACTCCATGAAAGTTTCTCATTCAATTTTATACAGTTTGTGTAGCACTAGCAACTTGGAATGGATTTCTGCAGATACCCTGGAGACATGTGGATCCTAGTTCCATTAGCATGCCCATGGTTTATTCATGATATATAGATGTCTTAGTTTGTCAAGGAGCATCAAATGGATATCAGAAGGGTTTTTTTGCCATTACAAAGTAATTTTGGTTGGCAGGTTAAACTATAACAGCTAATAACTTCAGGGTTTTTTTAATTTCTTTTATGTTGACCTGCCTAGGAAATTACATTTATTTTCTTTAATTAAAAAGAAGTGAAATGTAAGCTAACACTTCCTAATTAACTTTGTGCAGGAGAATGTCTGCAAGTGACAACGAGAGATTCTTAGCGATTTTTAGGATAGTAAAAATGTATTCCACAACTCATGTTCTGTATGGTGTAGCATCCAAAAGAGATCAGTTAGTCTGCTGCATTTTAGTGGTTTATACTGAAAAGAAAATATTACCCTGTAAATATTTCAGTAGTTTGTACAAAGTTAGTATAGGACATGTATTTTTTATGACTTATAATAGTATAAATGTTTACCGAGGGTTTCATTCAGATGTAGTATCATTTTAGTATAAACTGTTAAGCTCTTATTTTACAAGATCAATATTTAAGAACTGGATTTAGGTATTTAATTTTAGAAGGTACATAGCTTTGACAAATACAAAAAATTTTGACACGTTTTTCACCTCTGTATTGAGTACAGGTTCATTTTCCCTTAGAAGAAAAAGTAGCATCTTTATTTGGGCTCACAGTACTTTTCATAGGTTACAACTAAGTGCTTAGTGACAACTCAAACATGTCTTCTGTAACCAAAACATTTTGGTTTTGACCTTCAATTCAGTAGAATATTCAAACTTTGAGTGAATATGGATATCTTATGTGTTCACCCTATAAGCTGAGTTTGAGTTATTATTTTTTAATATTGGTGGAGTATTGTTTAAATTTCCAGAAGTATGAGGTCTAAATTAAAAATAAGCAGTTGCTGGTGCACTCAGTAGCAGAGGAAGAAAGCTGTCTATAGCAAATTGGTTCTGTCACTGTCATGAACAGATTGCCCAGTCCCTAAATGTTGTCTTTTGTTCTACTCCATTGATTGTGAACAACTTTAACTTCAGTTCTGAAGATTTATTGCCACAGATAAATTTTGTGGCAATAGCCTTTTGATCTCCTAGATCAGGCTTGAATTATAATGCATACCATACTGTTTCAAGTTTTGAGTTTTCAGTTTTAGAGCTATGTTTCTTTTAAATAACTACTGTCAACATATCTTTAAAATACCTTAAACTTTGTATAGTTTGCTCTAGTCTTCAAGTAGACTTAAGATATGATTTTGTACAACCAACTACTCATAAATATTTACTCTTAATTGATAATGTATAACAAGAAATTATTTTTAGGTTAGACATTCATAGAACTTCAGATGTTTATAGTTAGAAAAAAACAAATTTATTATAGCTTTGCAAGCATATTTTCCTTGTTTTATTTGTATGGGATTATTTTCACATACATGACAGATGGGTATATTGGCTAGAAATTCTTTATCAAGTAGTATACAAAAATATGTGGCAATGTACTGTGCCAGGATGATAGATAATGTTTGGCAAAATGCTTATGACAGTATGTTTCAATCATATGCAGACTTAATTCTTCTCTTCAGATCTCACTGTTGAACTGGGTAAGCCTGAATGAGGTCTGCATGTTTTCTGCCCTTTCTGCCATGGAATGAACTGAATGATAAATAGCATACAAGAGCAAGGTGATTGTTAGCATGATGTGGAAGGCGTCTTTGTTTTCAGACATTCCAAATGTGGATGCTGATGGAATTTTTCTTTTTTCCTTCTATTTCTTAGGCCTTGAATTAGAACTGGTCAAGTGCCCAACTCGGATTGCCATCTGGAACACAAGCAAGCTGTGCCCAGATTTCACCACGATGACAAGTATGTGATGTGTCCTACATACCTATGAGAGAGCCTTTTCTTAGTGCTCTACTGTTCTTGTTTAGAGTAGATGCAACATGCTGCCACAATTTCTGCCATCAAGGCAATTGTCAGTACTACAGGTCTATTTTGGTCCTAGAGCAGTGCTTCTTGGTGAGCAGAGCTCTGCAGTTTTACCCGAAGGTTGTCACTAAAGTTGAGTTGAATGGCCTTTCCTATAGTTGCTGGGTTTACCTGGTTATATTCAGAAATTTTCTTGCTAAGACATTGTAATTTGTCTTCAAATAGATGTATTTAGATAGTTAGAAAACTAGGAGAGAATCTAGATTTTTTTAAAAAAGTAATCTATTACAATTTAATTCAATGGATACAGGAAACGAAAAGGAGAGAAAGGTGCCTCAAACACTTGTTTTATTTGTAGAGAAAAAGGAGTCTGCACAAACTTGAGTAAAGAGTAAATATAAATTTGAGCTAGCTAAGGAAAGGTCTACAATTTATGCACGTGTTTACAGAATTTATTTTATTGTTTGGGTTTTTTTTGCCTTTATTTTGAAATTCATGGCTTGTGCCTTTTCCCTTGATTATGCAGCAGCTTTTGATAGGATGGCAATGAAGTATGAGGAGAGGATCTCTCTTATTTTTTTTTTAAAGTCTCATTTAACAGAAATATCTCTCATGCAGCTTAATATAAAATTTAATATAATACAAAAATTCTTTCTTGTGGTTCTGTTCATTTGCCTTGTAAAGACATAAACCATCTTTTTCACAAACTACATTTTTCTCAAAACATTTTTAGTCATGTTCTTCCCCCAGATGATTTTTTCCATGAATATCCCTTTCTAAAATTATGTGCCTGAAACAACGAACCAAAAAATTTGATTATCATCCTAGAATATGTGCAGAGGTTAGTTCCCCACCCCCACCCTCCCCGACCCTCATATGCCTTTTTGTTCTTCATTTTTATACTAGATGAAAAAGTGGTCAGTGTTTCATACTCCTAGTGCTCTGTAAAGAGCTATATTAATAAAAAATGTGGGTTTTATACTATTTCATATAAGATTTTTCAAGAAAGGCTGGGTCTGGTGTTCAGAAAGTGAGATTTTGGAATCTAGCCACCTCAGATACCTCAGATTGGATGTAGATTTTCACAGTGTCTTTACAGTCATCTAGGGCAGTGAGGATAGTGATAAACTGTCATAGTAACAGAAACACTCAGATTCCCGTCACATGTTTTTAGCCATCTGAAAGTTTGGTGCTTCCCTTTGAAGTCAGGGGGAGATAGTGACCCATGCCATCCTAAAGTGCTCAGTGGGCAGAATGAGTTTGCCTTTGGAATGGCTGACTGCAGAAACAGGTGGAATGACTGGCTTGGAAAAGGTGCCTGACTATAAAGGGAAGTTTATATATGTAACTTTTTGACTGATCCAGGCAATGAGGTGAATCCTGCTTTGGCTGTTTTTAGGTTCAGGCGCTCAGTTATCTGAAGACAATATTCTCTCCTATTTTTTTCCTCTTTGTTCTCATATCTTTCCTGATCTCTTGGTTTATATTTACTCATTTTCCCAAGCCAAAAGAATAGCAGCAATACAAAATGCAGATTTACTTGTACTTGAAATCTACATATGTATGCTTGCAAGATAAAGTAAATGTTTGGACATGTTTCACACATCAAGAGTGCATAGTTTCCTTGGTGATGTAATTCATATTGGTTGTATGTTCAGCTTAGTGGTACGTATTCAGCCTTGAAGTGTAGACATCTCTGTTGTATTCAAAACTGTACTGTAAGGCTGAATGGATTTCAAAGTTATGTTCATACTATGGTGTTGCATTTATAGTACCAACTGCTGACTGGTATGAAGGGTTTCTTGAAGTGGTTAGATGATCATGTACTGATTTCATCATCAAGAAAAAGTTACTCTTCTTATCTCAAGAGAAGTCAAAAAATTCTTTGCAGTTGAGTTGCAGTTGCAGGATGAGTGCTGTCTTGATACATAAGTGATATCATGGATAATAAAGTTGATAGTGTATGGTTGTTATTACTTGAACTGGGTAAGTCAGGGAGCATTATGACCCCCTGAGTGTGTGGGTTGGTGTTTTGTGGTGATTTTTTTTTTTTTTTTTTTTTTGTGCTGTTTGGGATTCTAGCTTGGTAACCAGGATATTGACAAGGGTTTAAAATACACCACACATCTGTTTGCAATTGCCTAATTTTGATGGTGGATTTCCTGAAGAGTTATGGTAATATAAAGAATTGTGAGAGGATTAAAAGATTGTTGAAATTTCCAGCTAGCCTTCTCTTACTGTGTTTTCTTTTGGATTCATGCAATCGCTTGCATTAAGGTCAGCTGTTTTTAAAGTACTTACAGGAACAGATTTTTTGAGTTACAAGAGTCTTTTGTGAATGACTCTAAATGTCAATAACTCACTTGTTTAGCATTAAATGATCAACATATACAAAGATTCCCAGGCTAGCTAACTAGCTAGAACACAGAAATGGATTAGCTTTTGTGACTGCAGAACAAATAACGTAACAACAACACACAATTAATTACATATTTCAGCACCATAAATTTGAAGACATGTAGCTAATAGATTGCAGGACTGCTTGTTGACTTAATGAACAGATCAGGAGTGTTGACACCTAGGATCCAGGGAACTGATAAATTGAAGATTATCTGCTTTTTCTCAGTCTCTGGTTGTTCACCCAGCAACTCACACATTACTGAGCTGCTGCTGCTGTTACTAGATTCTACCTTTCTAGGACAGGTGATGGGTTTTGTTTGTTGCTTTAACAAGATGAGAAAGACTGGGAAATACTTCCAATGTTCTTTTTTTCAGGTTGTTGATTAAATCTGATCTGATTGTAAGTTACTAGGATAGTAGCTGTGGTGTTGATCCTGTCATTTGTTGAGGGATTCTCTCTCTTATCTACTGTACGTCGTACTGGCAGGCTCAAAGAACTTGGTGAATTCTTTTACAGCCAATGAGAAAATATTAAAAAATTAATAGTAGAGGGAATAAAATGTTCATGTAAGTAGGAAAGCTGTAAACTTACCCTAATTTTCCTTTGCTGTGCTTTTTCAGTTATCTTTTTCAGTGTGTTTTGCTGGTGTGTTCCCTTGCTTCCTCCCCCTCTGCCTGTCCTCACTCTTGTATAACCTTCCCCTTCCTGAGGAGCTTTGTATTTTCTTTTTCAGCACATTCATAATCGTTTCCTTGTCTCATTCCCGTCTCCTTGCTTACATTCTTGCCCTGATCCTGAGACCTTTAAACTCATTTTCTTATCAAAATTAGCTCCCTATTTTTTTTTCCCGTTTCCAATGAACTCCAAGCCATTTGTTCTGTCCATCAGCCTGAAACTCACAGCTGTCTACTCACTGATGGCCAGTGGTGGAAAGAGTTTGGGTCCAAGGGGAAGGGTCAGTTTCTTGGTCTAGTCAAGGGAATTAGCAAAGTTCAAAAACTGCAGCTTCTTTGTTGGAGGCGAATGAATGTGAGAGGTGCCTCCTTATTATTCTTTGTTTGCTCAGGTGGTATGGACTCCATATTTTGACATCTTTCTGTCTCACCTGTGAAAAAGGCGTCATAGGCTGTATTCTTGAGGGACTAGGTAAACACATATAAAAGAACTCAACAATTAACAGAACTACTGTATCCTGTCTTGAGACATAAGTGAATATACTAAAACAATATTCCTAGTTAAAATGATAGAGATCTGTGACTGCTCTCTCAAAGCATGCATTGTGTAAACTGCTGGAGATACTTTCTGATATGCTTTGCAGCACCACAGCTGGAAAGATGTTATCACACATGTTGCTCTTTTTTTTCTGGTCAAGTAAGCCTTGTACCAGACCACCTCCTGGAAAAGCAGGAATTGATTTCAAGCTAAAAACCTAAGAGAGTATTTTGTGTAATGGCAGAAGATTTATTAAAATCTACTGTAGCATAAATTTATAAATTTAACATGAATGAAATCGTAGACTCAGATTCAAGTAAAGTATAATATGATGCATATTCTTGTCACAAAAAATGTACCTGCATTAAAATAATGGATGGTAAACCCAAAGATTGTGTTCATGATTCCAGCGAGCAAATTACCTATCTCGCCTTGTAATTGTTAACACTTCCTTAAGGGCCAGCCTCAATTTAAGCTTAAATGAGGTAACTGACATATTTCTCAACGAGCACCAGGAACCACCAGTGTCGGCTTCCTTTACCATTTAGTACAGTCTTTTGGATGACCAGAATTTTTAAAACTAGGGATTCTTATTTTTGGGTGTGAGATTATGACATATGTGCTATTTTGAAAACCTTGTCCTTGGTGCTTAGGAAGTTCCAGATAATTGCATTTTTGCCACCAGTATTTGGCTTCAACTTTTGATAAAATACTGTGTGTGATTGCCACCTGACAGGGTGAGACTTTCTAGCAATGCTCCCCATCACTGTAAAGGTCATGTCTTATTGTAGCCTCTTAATGATACTTTGTGTCCAGTTTTACTTGCTTTTTAACATCATTCTGCTCTAACTGAATGACTGCCATTAGCATTAAAGGCTTTTTTCAGTATGATCCGTTCAGTATATATGGTAGCCTTCAGTAGTGTGGCCAGCAGGAGCAGGGAAGTGATGGTCCCGCTGCACTCGGCACTGGTGAGGCCGCACCTCGAGTGCTGTGCTCAGTTTTGGGCCCCTCGCTACAGAAAGGACACTGAGGTGCTGGAGCGTGTCCAGAGACGGGCAACGAAGCTGGTGAAGGGTCTGGAGCACAAGTGCTGTGAGGAGCGGCTGAGGGAACTGGGGTTGTTTAGCCTGGAGAAGAGGAGGCTGAGGGGAGAACTTATCGCTCCTTACAACTGCCTGAAAGGAGGTTGTAGTGAGGTGGGGGTCGGTCTCTTCTCTAAGTAACAAGCGAGAGGACAAGAGGAAATGGGTTTGAATTGCACCAGGGGAGGTTTAGACTGGATATTAGGAAACATTTCTTCACTGAAGGGGTTATCAGGCACTGGAACAGGCTGCCCAGGGAGGTGGTGGAGTCACCATCCCTAGAGGTGTTTAAAAGACGGGTAGATGGGGTGCTTAGGGATGTGGTTTAATGGTGGATTTGGCAGTGATAGGATAACAGCTGACCTGATGATCTTAAAGGTATCTTCCAACCTAAATGATTCCATGATTCTCTGATTCTATTACATGTTTGGAGGAAGTAAATTTCTTACTTGGGACTTCCAAGAGCTGCATTTCGATGAGCCTAGGGAAGGTAGGAGAAGAAATGTTGAGTAGGGCTTCATACAACATTACAGGTTGATGAGGACTGAGGAGAAAAGTCTGATTACCATTTTGAAGAAGGTTTATCACAAGGAGAGTAGACTGACTGCTTCCTGTACTTCATTTTCATTGTAACCTCCTCTCTAAAAGAAGAAATTACACCTAGACCCTCTGAACTTAATGACTCTTGCAAGTCCATTAGGGTGAATTTCCTGGTGAATAAAGAAATGAGACGCAGTCTTGGCATTTTCAAAAGACAAAATCAGATTATTGGTACCTCAGAGTGAACACTGATAATATTGCTGGCTCCAGTCTAGAGTCTTGGAAAACAGTTTCATGCATTAGCATTCATAACTGCTATTTTGTGCTCTGCTGAGTTTTTCTCTTCTGTAAAACACTCCCATCATGTGAGAGAAAGGTGGACTCCGGAAAAGTGATGGGGCAGGACCACAGTGCTTATCTGCAGCAAAGGTCTGGGTTTTTTAGTAGGATTCCTCTGAGTGCTGGGCCCAGTTTGATGTCATCACAGTAGAAGCTGCGTCCTCTCTCCTATCCTTAACCATCTGTGTTTCACATGTGGATTTAGGGAATGCTAAGGGTGTGTAGCTTTGTAGTGACATGATATCTAGGTTTAATTGCAGAGAAGAGCTGGCTGAAAGACATTGGGGAAGATGCAACTATTTTACACCTTAAAGAGGAATTTCAGTTTCCTTAGTTCATCAGATCCACTGTCTTGTCTTTCTGACTGACTTTACTTACTCATGGTTCATCTTTTTGGGAATCTGTGCTTTATGGTATATTGTGTTTGAAGAAGGCACTTTTAATATAAAGTATCTTGTAGTAAGACAGCAGCAGTGGAAGGAGGGAATTAGATAACATAAACTTTGCATACATAATATTACTCACTAGTGCCTTTCTCCTTTTAGTAAATAAAACACAGTTTTGGAGCATGAGGTTTTTTTTTTTTGTTAGTGTTCATTCTTACATTCTTCAGTATTTGCATGCTTTGCCTATCCAGGTCAGAGCTGGATTTATAGGTTGGTTGGAAAAGAAACCAGAACTACCTCTTTTGGCACTGGCTTTTAACTCTTGAAGAAGTGGCATGTATTTTGTTATGCTTTTCCTTTCTGCCTGCTTTTCCAGACAGACTGTGACTGAATTAAACCACGATAGCTGTAGAAAAAACATTCTAATGATTAAGTTAATGCATGGTATTCCTAAATAACTACAGAGCAGTTCTAAGTCTGCTACATGCCCCAAAGAAAAAGAAGTTTAGGATGGAGCCTGCAATGTCTGCCATCCCGTCTGCCTCTCTGGTAACAACTTCCTGTCTGCGCTTGCCCAGTTGCTGTCTGCCACCAGCTGTCATATCTGAGAGTCAGTCTCACGGGTTTGTACGTTTGGTTATAAACGTTTGGTTGGCTCATCTCAGCCGCCGGAGAGCCAGAATGGGAAATGAGAAGAACTTGGAGCTTGTTCACAATCGTGAAGCTTCTTGTCTGTCTCTGGAATTACAGCATTAGAAAGCCAAATCTCTGTTTTGGTGGTTCATTTTCTGTCTTTGATGTAAGAGCTGTAGAAAGAACAGATCAGAAGGCTATTAGTGAATTTTTCCCCCATCCCTTCCTGCCCTGCTACCCCCCATGTGGGACAATCCAGACTGGTAGAATTACACTTGTTTTCATATTTAGCTATAATTATCTTAAACGAACATTTCGCTTAGTCAAAGCTCCAAAATAATCAATTACTCTCTCAGACATGTCTCTGAGACACTGGGAGTCAGACTCAGGTACCTACACATAAACACCTGATGACCTTTTTTTTATGGCCTTGGGTATGTGAGACATCTGCAGAGGACTGGCGCATATGAAGTAGACTTACAGGAGGTGTGGGAAGGCATACTAGGTTTTTTAAAATGACAGTAGACATGCATCTTTCAGCACCTGAATCATGTTTCTCTTGTCACTCTGTCAGGTTCACATTCTTCCTTCTGACACTTTTCAAAGTTAACCCACAAATCTTTGCAAATGTTTGTAGCACTGCCAACAAGGCCTCTTTTAGCCCAGGGCGTCCTTGAGTTCTCTGTACCAGTAACACCTCCAGCCACACGCACGGCCTAATGTAGACCTGCACAGCCTAATTTAGACCTCATGTAATGTTTGGTAGCCATATGTCCAGGTCAAGCCTTCAGCGCCGTTGCCATCCCTTTAACATAGCACCGTTACTGTGCTCATAGATGACAGCAAGAGGCTTTTCATAAAATGGATGGCAACCGTAGTGGAAGCCAGACCTGACTCGAGGCTCCCAGCCTTCTCCAGTGATCTAGCAGGTCTGGCATACACAGTAACATAGCTGGCAACTGGCACAGGGCAGATGGGCACCTGTGTCTTGGGCTTGGCCCACAGGCGAGCCCTCTCTATCCTTGCTGTGTAAGACTGTCAGCAGCGCTGTTGGGCCTTCATCATTCCCCCGGAGCAGCACCTAGGGACTGGCTGCCATTTTCCTTTGAGGATGTGTAGGGGAAAACTTGTGTCAGACAGAGCTTTGAAGTATATCTTCCTGCATCTTTCTTTTAAAATGTGCTCACAGAAAAGTCAGAGCAACTTACAAACTGTATACTGAGTCTGGTGTTATTTGGAGACAAACTAGAACAGTAAGGTGTTTGTTTGTTTTTTTTTTTTGATATAAAAACACAAAACCATTGAGGTCTCCCGATTGAGATCAAATAAAAATAAATGGTTTGAACACAAATTTCCGCTTTGCTTAGTGTGTCACTGAAGGACAAATCTTTTGCTTCATTCTTGTTCATCCAGCAATTTTCAATGGCTTTTTGGGTTGCAATGATTTTGACACTGACCATGCTGGGTCCTCGGAGACTTTCTCTCACATCTGAGGCCTGGATATTTTCCTTTTTATGCTGCAGGCAGTAGCATGCTGTAATTCTCATACTCCCTCCTATTTCACCTGCACCTTGCAACCTTTCAGTAGTTGAACAGTCTGTGCAACTCTTGGAAAAGGAGAGATTCCTACACCTTCCACCTTTCCCTAGAGGTATCCATCTGACCCAAATTGCAGTACCTGGCGCAAAGCAAACAGGCATTTTTATCTCTGCCAGCTGCGCCCCTCCAGCAAAATGTAATATTCAGTAATGAACAATATATTGTGAATAAATGAAGCAGACACCTCTACCATCATCAGCTGATTTTAGGGCTAGGGCATTTGTGTTTTTTTTTTTTTTTAATTTAATTTATAGTAAGTAGGTAACTCCTGTCATCAAATGCAGTGCATTTTAATTCCTACCAGAAGTCAAAGGCTTACTGAGTGTAAGACATTCTTGCTTTTCTCAAAAAAATCCATGAGCAAAAAGATTTTCCTGCATACACTGTTCCTGAAACCCAATATTCTATGGCCTCCGTGGTCATTTGATATCTGCCCGAGACTCTTTATGAAGACTCTATATCTTGGCCCATCTTGAAATAAGTTTAGGTGGTTGCACACAGAAACTTAATGGCAGAAAAGCAAACACAGGACAAAGTTCTCCAACTCTTAACAGTCAAAAAAAGTCCCCATTTCTTCCTATGCGTGGTGGGAACTGGAGTAGATGTGTTTCACTGAATATTGTTAACAAAGCTAGACACTGACAGCCTGGCCACTGTTCTCCTGCTTTAAAGTGTACATTCAGGCTGGTTTCTGAGATTCTGTGGGCGAGAAAAGTGCTGTATGACAGACATACATGGCCTTTTCAGTACTAGAGAAGATAAGGGGAGTTGGAAAAATCATTTAACATCAAACTTTGCTGTTATTATTTCTGTTACACAATTTGTGATCTTGTAATTCATGAAACAGAAGGAAAAGAAGATGACAGCTGTATGAGAGATAGCCTAGACTTCATCCAGCCTTTGGTTTTTTCTTTAGAGATGTTTCTCTGCCACGTTCTGGTTGTTCATGTTAAAGATAATTTTTTTTTTTTTTTTTTTTTTTGACAGTGCAGTGTTAGCACTGTCAGTTCAAAAGGTAATCTATCAGTAAATCAAGATGCTCTGTATTTCAGTGCTCTGCTGCCTTAAAGAAAGCCAGGAAGACTTCTGTCTGTATGTGACTTCACCTGATCTTACAAAGAACATCACTGATCTTGGCTGGATTTGCTCCAGTAAAAGGGAGTAGCACTGTCTTTGTATTGACTGACTTTGGTCAGGACTGTTGCCTCCTCAAAAAAATAGAGGTGACAACCATGCTGAGCTCTGCTGATTGGCAGGTGATGGGAGAAGGGACATGCCAAGCAGATAACTAGCACAGCTGGATTTTGTACCTGCTAGAAACAAAAATTTGTCAGAGAAAAGCATGTAAAGCTGGCTAATACGGTAGATGGAGATGTTATTTTCTTGTTCTGAGCTCAGGTATAGGTGGTATGCAAGGAGATTTATGTCACGTGGAAGTACTGGTTTTAGTGTTCAGCCAGCAGTTTTGAGGCAAGGAGGCCAAGGTAGTTGTTTGCCTAAGAAAAAGGAGATTGTGTGTACGTGTACACACAAGAGGGAGTGCTCGTGTGGTAAATACATACTTTGGTAAGCCCTCTTCTAATAGGAAGAATAAGGCATGCTCTACTTCCACTTGTCATATCTTTCCCTAGTGTGTCTCATGAGATTTCTCTATTATGCATGGTATCTTCCTCTGGTAGCGTAATTGATCCAATAAATAAGAAGATTGGATGTCTTGCCTGTGCTGTGATGTTCTTGAAGAGATGCATAGGTTATGGGTTGCTGAGATGAGGCTTGAAGAACTAGATGATACAGGCTGTGTCTGAGAATTGTAGGAGTAGACACAGGTAACTCTAGGTAAAGATGTTCCTGGCTTTGAGGTCACTGGAAGGGTCTTGGCAATTAGGCTAATCCTGTAACATCTCCTAAAGCCCAGTCCAAGAATTGGCGCTGATGGCACTGCAGGGGGTAGCTATTAATCTATTTGTAGATTAGTGAGTATAGTGTAGATTAGTAAGTATAGTAGCAGCAGCTAGAGATCTTCTGAACTGTGAAGTTATCTTGCAGAAGGGAAAATGGTGACAGCTTTGGCAAGTATGTGGCACCAAGGAGAACTACAAAACGAAGCTAGTTTATTTCTTGTCATGTCACCTGATATAGCAAAATTACAGTTAATACTTCTGTCACAAAAGAGGCACAATAGTCATTTAGACCAAGTGATACCAGTTCGGTTACATTGAACAATTAAATTTTATGGAAGCTATGAAGCAAACGAAGATGGAAAACAATTTGCTATCCATTTTTTTTTAAGCCACAGAAATATAGATCTGATAGAATTTGTGACCTGTGCTATAAAATAGAAGAATACATGTCAGCCTTCTAATGTTTCATTATGATTTGGGAAGTTTGAAATATTAATGTTTCTAGGTTCATTTAAGGTACTTATTTGTGAATTCCTACCTATGTTGCCAACCCATCCATGCAGTATTTATACTGGGAGCGGTTTTGCAAGTGTTTCTAACCCATTTAATGCTAAATAGTACCTGAGTTGTTAACAGAGAATTTCTTAGCTGTATAAACGTACGATTTGTTGTGTGTAACCTGGTATACAGTTAACATTTTTTTTTACTTGAGATGAAGACAAAATATACGAAGATTAAATAACTAAGCATTGAAGCTGAGAGCAAAATAAATGTAGAGATTTACTTGTCCTAGAATGCAGCATTATGAACTAGAATTTCAGAATGAAAGGAAAAACTGTAATGTGACAGAAGTAGTATGTGGTTAATACATCTAAGGCCATGCAACTAAACTAACTAAATTATGGTATTTAATATCCTGTCTTGGCATAATTCCAATGCCTGTTACGTATTTGGGTGCAAATTGTTCATGTATATTCACTTTAAGTCTATTCCCCACTGTTTTGGAATATTCTCCTTCTCTTCTTCCATTTAACTAAAGTTACAACTAAACACTAAACATGAAACTCAGAAAGACAGCTGTAATGATGTTCCTGGTGATTTAATAGACAGTACAGCTATCAAACACTGATGCCCAAGGCTAAAATTTGCAACTAAATCTGCTAATTAGGTTAAGAGCTAAAACACCAGTAGGTGCCTATCTGCATCTTTAGGCACCTAAGTACCTTTAAAATATAGCCCCTTAGTCTCTCTTTCATTTGTAGCATGGCAATTATAATAATTCCTCACTTTGCAATTATACTGCGAAAACAAAGATTGTGAGGTGCCTAAATACCACTATAAAAAGGGCCAGCAAACAAGAAGATCCTTCCTGAGTCTTAGTGTCCTTTTTTTTTTTTTTTTTTTGTTTGGTTAAGTCAGCCTGTCTTGCTGACATTATGGTATTTGTGCAAACAACTCCATCACTGGTAAAGGACCTCTTTATCTATAACCCCTTTATGTATAACCCCTATAGCACGAAGTGATGTTGAGATTCAGAGAAGGCTTATGGAATGAGCACACTGTACTTTGTACTTTGCATTGCGTGTTCTTAAATGGTCAGTATTTCTTACTGTCGTAAACCACCATTATTGAGGTAGAAAAATTGTGAATGTAATAATTGCTCTTAAAACAGCTGTCGATAGAAGTGGTTTTTAGACTGTACTGGTTGTCTAAGCATGATTTTGTATGGACATTCATTGAGATTTCATTGTGCTCTTACTAATTCCATGATACTAACTACTGGTAGCATTGTGGTTTTCCTATCTGTCATGTTTCTTTTTCACTGTCAAGAGATAACAGGTTACGTACATTTAATGACTATTGGCATGGGGGAAGCTGTAAGGAATATCTGCTTTACATTTGACTCTCCTTCTGGAACGGCAGGATCTTTTCCACAGCAACTCACGAGCCTGTGTGAAAGAAATACGGTTTAAAGCTAAACTAAATGGGTAACTTCACTTAAGTGCAGTAATAAGTAAAAAAAAGAGCGTAATCTAACAAGATGAATGATTTATAAATGTTTCCCTGTCTGTGACTCATATGGGAGGGTTGTCTTTATAAAAGTAATACACTTAGACTTTGGATTTTTCTAATGACTGTACAAAATTAATGGCTTACTTTAAGGAGGAATTAAAATTCTCCTTGTTACATGGGTGTAGATCTAAAATGATAAATCTAGAAGTACTATTTGGAAGATAGTATTTACCTCAGATTGATTCTAGCATAATTAATCTGTATCTGGAATCAGAATATGGACAGTTGTTTTCACTATAGGAAATTTTTTTTTTTTTTTGACTCTCTAGTCATGGGGCCTTTTCTCAAAGAAAGAAGTTATTTTGATGATGCTACATTAAGTTTCCTACCTTTCATCAAACCATTTGAAGGTGGTCATTAGGTCACTGGGCATTTTATATACAGAAGGAGCCAGTACAGATTCAGATAACTTTATGGAAGAACTAGTAATTATTTTAATTACAGACACTATGTTATAAGTTACAATAAAGAGTTAGTGCACATTTCCTTACAGACTTACATGCACACATCTTCATTTTAGAACATACTTCTGCACATGAATAGTTTGGTTATTAATGGGAATAAAAAATAATATTCAAGATTTTTAAAAGCTATTTTCAAACTTCATAGTAGGAGTTAATGTTTTTAAAGTTTTTTGGCAGCAGCTCTATAGTTGAAAAAAATACACAGATTTTTAGTTTTGCAAAGTCCAAATGAAACTCTTAAATAGAAGAATACTATGTGGAAAAGTCCCTAGGATGACTATTGTCTCCTAATAAGCCCAGACAGAAAACTATTTCCCAAAGGTTTGTGGATTTGAAAACTATTTGCGTTTGACATCTTCTGTGTGCATGATGAACATGAAAAGTAGGATGGATTCCTGCGTGACAGGCTCTACCTTTGAAATATGAGACAACAAATCATTTCATTAAACCAATTAGTTGGTACAGCCTGGGAAATAAATTAAAAACTGCATGTTAAAAAACTGCAATCTAGAAGTTATTCAAGTAGGTTCCTAAGTGGAGAGCTTTCATAGAAGAGGAGGTGATATAAGTAGAACTTAAAGGGAAACGATGACATTATCCCCAAGCACTGGAACAGGAGGCAGCAATAGGGAGTTGGGGCTGAGGTGGAAATAAGAAAAGCAGCCATTTTTTTATAAGGATTTTGAAGGAATATTCTAATGTTGTTCTGTACATCATTTCATTTATATGTGATATTCTGTTACAGTAGTTATTTTGTCAGAAAATTTACCTAGAAACAGAAAATAAATATTCATTTTCCGAACATGAAAAATATTTGGAAGTGCAGAGAAGCTCCTAAGTGGAGACATATAGGAATGAAAGAGACTAGTTATATGAGGGAGGACATAAATAAGGACAGACATAATAAGAAATATAGAAATGAATTACTGGTATACAGATGGTGGACTGGGAGGTTTTTCCCCCCTGTTCTCGGTATAAGAGTTTAGCAACGTTCGTAACACAATAAATTGTTTCAAACAAAATATTATATTATTTTTCCTTTTAAACATATTCTGCAGTTAAACAGAAGCTATGTTAGAATTCGGGTGTGCAGAGAATATTGTTGAAACCCAGAAATTAGGAAAATGTTGATGGCCGGTGGTTCATCGGCATGCGATACCTCCGTTTTCTCTGGCTGAGCCTATGTCTCAGTACTTAAATGTGTAATTGCTTAAGAAAACAAAGGAAGCTTTGGGATGCATGCAGTATAAAAGCTCTCTACTGCAGGTCTAAATCCGATTTAAAATCTCAAAGAAAAAGTCTGCTAACGGTGATAGGTTGTACCCTGTTCGGACGTTGCTTTTTGCTGTAAAACCTGGGGCGACCGGTGCTGGAGGTGGCATTGGCAGAGTAAGGCAGCCATCCCCTTTCGTGGCAGAGCGCGGAGGCCCGTGGCGGTGTCCCGCTTCGGAGGGCGAGGTGTCGGGTTGTGGCCAGGCCAGAGGGGTGACCTGGCTGTGGA
>KL254755.1:0-14245 GCA_000699545.1 Podiceps cristatus | reverse complement strand
GCTGCAGCTGAACGGAAGCCTGTTCCTACGGGGCGGGGTGAGCCTTTTCATTACATCTGTCTAATCATGCCGTCCGTTTACTCGGGCTGTGAGCTTCTTCCCAGGATTGGATTCTGAGAGAAGTTTTGCCCTTTTTGTTTCAGCTTTGCCTACTTCAAGGCCTCTGAAAAATCACTTGAGTCTAACAGCGGCCCTGGCGGAAACCTTTCACTGTCCGCTTTTTCCCTTCTGGTTTATGCAGTCTGAGGCTGACCTGTTACACCCCACCTCCAGGCCTGTCTTCAAATCGTTTTTTTTGTTCTCACTGAACAGAGGGAAACGGGGCTTGAAATAAAAACTTTGAGAAAGATAGGACAGAATCAAGATCAGTCAGCCCCGTTGTAAATGACTACAGCTCCATCAATTTTAGTGAGTAAGTGCCTCTCCTGGGCTGATCCCCTCTCTTCTTTGCCATGATGTTAGGCATATTTGCTCTAATCTCTCTCTCCCCAGAGGGGATTTTACCATACATATACACGTGTGTGTATACATAAATAAATTAGGATTGATATCTTAAATGTCGAGTGACAGTGTGTATCCACCCAGTTCAAGATGTAACTACTTACAGCAGTGATTAAAGATCAGTGTTTATAAAGAGTATTACCTGACTCTAACAGAATTGTTTTGGGAGATTTACAGGGTGATGTCTGGTGGGTAGCAGGTCAGTGCAGGGTTGATACACTATTTTGAAATATGCGTTTGTTGCTGTGTGTGTGTCCTTAAAGAGAATAAAGGAATTTCCCTTGCAGGTAAAAAGAAAAAGGGGAAAAAAGAAAAAAAGATAGTAGCTTCCAGAGAATTTTAAATCTGTCAGCAGTGGTTGCATTTGGAGATTTAACAAGCAATCCATGAATAATGTCCCTTGAGCTATAGAACAGCAATATCTGGTAAAGAATGTCCAGCTTGAACCTTTAGAGCTTTCACGGCCCTGTTTTTCTTTTCAAAGCACACTTCTTAACACTGTGGCAAAACTTGAATATTGTTTAAAAAGTATTTTTCCATTCTCTGTTTGCAGAGTATGGCATCATAGAAAGTAGGATTGAAAGAGACCCCCAGATGTTATGTTGGCCACTCCTTTGCCTGGGGAGAGGATAAACTGTACTTCATTCCCAACAGATGTCTGTCTAACCTGTTCGTAAAAACTTCTAATGAGTGAGATCCCCCAATCTCCCTGGAAAATCCATGGCAATGCTTCACTCTGTTTCATCCTTAATTTTTTCTTTCTTCACCCACCCCCCCCCACCCCAGAGTAGCCAAAATCTGCCTACATCATTCATTTTATGTGATGATCTGGAATGCGGTACTATTTGCTTTTAGAAAACTGTATGAGCAACTTGGCTGCTAGATAATTGTTCAGTTACTTTGGCAGTCTCATGCTTCAATCCTGCAGTAGGAAATTCTTGCCAGTTCTTTGTGATTTTCTTGTCTGTCTCATGATATTTGGTGTTTCTCCTGAAGCTACAGTTACTGAGTCACAGATCTTCACTTTTATTTCAGAAGGGAAAAAAATTCCAAGTGCCCCCTCACCCCGCAAAGAAAATGTTTGCAAAGGCTTAAAAAAAAAAAAAAAAAAAGACAAAGGAATTGGCAACCGAATTTTTCAAGTTTGCTTTATAAATTTTTAGGCTTTTGAAATGCTTGGACTGCTCATTATTAGAGGTTTTGATCCCACACTTATGTGAAGGTCTGCTAACTTGCTTGGGTTCTGTGCAAGCATAGAAATCAGCCCAGGGAAGTGAATCCTAAATCTTGGTAATCTGTAACTGCAAAAATACCTTTCTGCTGCTTGCAAAATCAGCATTGAGTTGAATACTACACTGTCCTGTAAAGCCTAAGATTAATGGCTAATAATCTGTATTTTGTGAAACCTTGGGAAATGCTGTTTGCAATCATAGCATCATAACAATATCAAATCACCATAAGGAGTGTAGTGTTTACTTTAAAAGAATTCAATGTTGAAGTGGTTCAGAAAGTTTGGTAAGCAGGGAAGTGTACTACAAAAAGGAAAATGTTGATAAAGTGTTCAGATGTGGCAGATCATTTAAATCTTTCAAACTCATTTTCAGGAGGAATATGGGAAGCATTTTCCTGCTTTGTCACATTTACACACGTTTATTTTTAAGTATGAGTGTTACTTCATTTTCAGATGTTTTTCACTTAAATGTTACTTTTTATGACAAATAAAATAACCTCATATATATGTAAGAAATACTAAGTTACAAGGATCTGTGAGTTAAAGATAACGTTTAGGATTTTATAGATCTGAGATAAACTGGAGTTGCTTGTTTCAGAAGAGTTTTGCAAAGTTCTTCAGAAAATAATATTAAAGAAGGGGTCGAGGGGAGAGAAATTCCAACTGTCCCTCAGTTTGTATATTATTAATGCATACCAGATGTGTCTTTTATAGGATAGATTATGAGTTGCGACCAAATGAATTTTAGTACAAAACTGGAACTTTTCAAGTTAGTGAAATATTAAATTCTCTATTTATTTTGTCTGTGTATCACTTGTAGATCATTACAATGGACAAAATAGTTTAGTGGGTTTTTAATTTTTTTTTTTAAATTTTTTTTCCCCCTCCCCCTGCCCCAAACCGAAATACATCTGGTGTTTGTTGGCTTTCCGCAAATGATGGCTGGACTTAGTGGCTTTGACCTTGTTTCATTGTGATTAAGCTTGTTAAGATTTTATGTTTTTAGTATCTGTTTTACAACATTTTCATTACTGTGTATTTTATTAAGGTTCAAGTGGTTTGTATTTTTATGGTTGCATCTGGTCTGTATAAACCCTGCTCCAGTTTAAAAAGCTACTTGTCTCAGTACTGGACATGAGGGAATTTTGAAGTATAGTGGGATGTGTATGTGTCAGTCGTATGTTGGTACCTAGAAAATTTTCTCCTGAACTAGCTCATAATAGTGTTACTACGTAAAGTATGGAAAAGACTGAGTGTCCTTGTTCAAGTCTCTGTGTTTGGTCATTTTTTCACATTGAAATATTTTGCAGTGTTTGTCTTGAAAACCAAGACAGGTATTCTTGAATGGTGGTTCAGAATGCCATCAGAGAAAGTTATAAAATCCAAATATGCTATAGGGTTAATGTATTTTTTTAGTAAGTATTTAAGAAGAAATCCTATCTCTATCAAAGTCAAGGACTCTTGAGGTTAGTTTCCCATGGAGATGATATGATGTTTTTCTCTCAATAATAATATAAGTTACTGATTCACTTTGGTGTTTAGCTGGCCACATGTTGTATAAGCTTCTCCTACATATACTGTTTAATTTGATCTATGTTTAAATGGGGGGAGGAGGGAAAAAAAAGATACTCTTTTAGTCCACCAGGGTATTATATTTCTAAAAAGTAAAATAGAACTACAAATGTAAATTAAAATAATACTGTATTAAATAACTAATCTCCGAGACTGTAAATGCACTGAAAAGAATGTTTCCTAAGTCTTTCTTGTTTTTTATTATCTATCCCTTTTCAAGTGTTTGTTGTAGAGCCCTGTGAATTTGATGGCAGTTCTTACCTTAACCAAGACCCGACTTTCCTTAGAAGTATCTATTCTGTAAAGCATTTCCTGAAGTACTGAATTACCTCTAGTGCAACAGGATGACATTTTGCAGAAGTGCACCAACATTGAACAAGGTGAAGCATTCTGCATTGCCTCTTTAAATTCTATTCTCTAAAATCTGGTAACAGAACTGAGGGTGCAATCAAGACTTCGCCATGTGTTCTGATGCAGATTACTCCTTAACTGCTGTATCTGCACTTTTCATCCTTTTGCTTGGCTTTACCTTGGCTCCTGTGCATCAGAAGTAGCCCTTCTGCATCATCTTTTCACAGAGCAGATTGTTTAAATCTTGTTAAAGTACTCTTGAAAATTAGAACTCTTGCTCTTACCATACCTCACAACACCACCACAATTCTTAGTTTATTATTTCATTGGTTATTGCTTTTGCTCCTCCAGCACTGACTGCCTGTCCATACCATTAGTCCTTCTCACTTTCTCCTACAAATGACTCAAAAGTATTCCAATACGCCCTACATATATAAACACATATACATGAACATATATTTTTGTGCACAGAGATGAGCACACAAAGTTTTCACAGACTGTAAGATGGGAGTAAAATATATTCCTTGGTGCTGATGCTTGAACTGGTACAGCTCTGATGTTTTTTTAATTTCCAATTTATTCAGTACTTCAGGTCAGTCAATGCACTCACGATTTGGAGATGGCGTGTATCAGCAATGTCTCTCTCAGCCTCACAGCTCAAAAAAGGCCCTTTGCCTTTTGAAGGCCGTGTTCTGACGAGCCTCCTGACTTTTCAGTGGAACAGCGTTTCCAGTGTTGAGGCAGCAGAAACACTTCCATGCTATGTCTGCAAAGCTTAGGCTTTGTTACTACGGAACAAACCTGACAATGAAAAAAAACAAAGCCAAGGCTAAATAAACACACGAAGGCTCCTTGAAGAACTCTGTCAGTGCAATCCTTGGGACAGATCTGCATATGTTGAACTTTAGCTAGTGCTTATTGAAAAGACTGTTTTGCTTCTATAGACAAATTTAATAAGTACCTCTGCAGGCAAGGGGACAACACGAAGGTTGCCTGCATAAAGCTTCAAGGTATTTTTTATAATTTGCTTTGTGGTTGTCTCTGGAACTTAAGGAAAACCAATTGCACCATCACCTATCACAAGTCAGCTACCTACAACTGTAATCCAGGGGCTAGCCAGCATAATTTCTCCGTTTAAGATCACTTATTTTTTTTTTCTGTTAGTTTTAGAGTACAAGTACTATTTCTAAGGATTTGCCTACATAAAACCATTTTCCATTTTTTGCATTGCTTATGCCTTACCTATTGTGTAAGCATGATATTTTATAATTTAGTAAATGGTAATGAAATAATTATTACTTTCTTAAAGTAGAATGGTAATTACAAACTAGCTAGCATAAAAAAAATTGCATGTTGCACAATTTACTAAGCTTACTTCTTTTGAAGTTGCATTTTATTTATTGTGCTCTTAGATTGTGGGATAACATTTTACTTCTCTTGTGAATTTTATCACAAAACGCACAAAAACCTCAAGAGGAAGTGGTTGCATATAAACTTCAAGATACAGTATTGTACTTTGACAAGAAAGAATAAGAGATTCAGAAAGTTTTACTGGTGATCAAAAATGTTTTTACAGTCTCAATGATCTGGAAAAAAATGGGATTTTTGAAAATATACAAATATTAAATTCTGTATTGTTATGGACAGCATTTTAGAGGCACAGTTTTCCTGTGCCAAGAAAAATCATGTTGATCTCGAAATACAGGCCGTTGATGCTGAAAATTTTTGACTTGGAAGTGTAACAGTACCTGATTGGTTGGCCAAGAAACATGGAAAATAAGGTTTATGTTGTAACACTGGTAAGTGATACAACAGGAGACTGTCAAATGTAGAATAAATTTGCTGCCAGCAGATGGCACCAGAATGGAGAAAAAAAAAAAAAAAAAAAGGCACATAAATATGAGGTAGTGGACAAAAGAACTCAATTTTCTATCAGCTTAGTTTCACTGGCTGATTTTGACTATGCAAGGTAAGTTAAGGTTTAATTGGAAAGGGGAAATGTCCAAGGCATGCTGACTTTTGATGTAACCTTGGACTGCAAAGAATTCTATTGTACTTCTGTAAACACTGATTTCTGGTGGAAGTTTTAAGAAAAGGTTATATTGAATGTATTTATGCTAGTGCTTGTCTATAAAACTTCTAACATTTCACTAGTCGTATAATACGAAGAATTTTTAATTCTGATGCCCTGTTGAAATAACTTCTTATAGCAGAGGAAAATGGAGAAGAATTAATTTTAATTGGGGCTGTCAACTTATGTCCAGTTTAGAAAAGAAAGCAAACCTTTAAGCTGGTTCTCTCTGCACCTATCTTAGTTAACTATTTGATCGCCCACTGCAAGAAATTGCAAATAACTTACATGCTGTGCGCACGTTAAGTATTTGTTTTTCTTCGGTGATACGTGTGATTGTGTGTGTGTGTGGGTGTTCCCAGAAGAGGAACAAGGAGGAGTGAATGAAGTTTAATTTTCATCTTTATCTTAAAATCTGCTTTAGTACCATCTGCACTTTAGGGAGAATATACAGCACTGTCATTGTTCTGCATGCTTTATGGTCTTCTCTACTGTGAACTTTTATTCTTATTAAAGAAGACACAGGATTAAACCCATAAGTATGTGCCTTTTCATGGGGGGGGTATGTGTGTATACAGTTATTCATACTGCATTTGTGATTTATAGTGTTGCCAGGCATGCCATTCCAAAGTTACATTTTAAAAATGGTTTGTAAACAAGATTTGAGGCATAGACAAAAAATTACCAATGACCCACCAGAGATGAGGAAGGTAAGGGGGAATGTTATGACTTCTGTTTTCTTTTTGAATTTGTACTTTTTTGAATTTGATGTGTGTTTTTTTAGAAACAAGATGTATGTCTTTAAAAGAACTCTGCCAAAGGTAAACTGAAGACTCAGGGATTGTTTTGAACCTCAAAGTCTGTATTGTATAGCCTTCTGCTAGTTAGCTGGTGATTTTTCTGTATTGCTTTGTGCAAAGAAAAGAGAGTAGGAAACGTGTCTCCCATATATCTCTGTATACCTATAGATCTGTGCAAGTTGTTTATGGATGTCTTGATTAATATGGGATGAGCTTATGCCCCGTTGAATTTTTGCTTACTGAGAGTTCAGTTTTATGAGGTTTTAGAAGCTTAGCGTGGTGTATTTGTGGGGTAAATGGCTTGAGACAGATACCAAACCCCCTCAGTTTTACTTAACACATGCTTATCATTTGCCTGTGTTATATTAACACTTGCCTTGATTGTGGCACTATTATTCTAGAGATTTTAAAATGTGAGATTTTCTTTTTGACAGGTCAAATCACACAGAATGTATTTTTTCACAACTTCATTCAGTTCTAAAGGCATGCATTGAAGTTGCTTGATTTTGATTGACCCCAGAGTCATTTTAAACAAGTTGTTGTTCTATGCTTCAGATAGATTCTATTGTTTAAAGCACTTTTGAAAAGGAATATCATTTAGTAATTAAAAACATTAATTGCAGTTGGGTGGCTGTCTTACTCATGTGGTGAAACAGTAAGGGCCTGCCCTTAGCATAATACAGTAAGCAAGGCACAGAGAGTGTCACACTGCAGTTTACCAGCCATGGTGTAGATGAGCACCACAGATCTGTCTTTCTGGCAGTTGAATGTTTTTGTAGTGTTAATTTGAAATACTATTTATTCGTTTATTATCCATATGGAACTGGCACTCTTTAAATCTAGAAGC
This sequence comes from Podiceps cristatus, assembly GCA_000699545.1. Classification (NCBI taxonomy): domain Eukaryota; kingdom Metazoa; phylum Chordata; class Aves; order Podicipediformes; family Podicipedidae; genus Podiceps; species Podiceps cristatus. The sequence continues at coordinate 6,872 of KL254755.1, read as the reverse complement.
AAAGAAACAAGTAGTGGAAGTTGAGAAACTCCATTGACCCATTTAAATATAATTACAAGGTTAGAACTGGGGCCAGGATATTTGAGTTCTGCATGTAAGGTTTCACTGCTCAGCCCCTTTTGAATGGCATTACCTCATCTTGCATCCATTCAGGAAAAGAGTGGCAAATCCCACAAGAACAGATCTAAGTTATCCAAGGTCATTGTATGAACAGAATGTGGGCAATCCTTTTTACATTTTCAGTTACAAGGGGATGCTTGATATGGGGGATGCAGCATTTTATCTATGAATATTAGTTTGGTTTGGGCAAAATTATATTTGGCAGACTTGATTCTTTCGCATTGTCTTTCCCACGTGTTTCATGTGTCAGGTGCAAGTCAGTCTGATCGGGGTGTTAGGAGGAAGGAAAGTATAAATAGGCTAAGGTGCTTTGTAAAATAATGGCTTTATGTGAGCAAGTGACATCATTCGGGACAAATTACATACTGCTTCCAGTGATGTAATCCAGAAAGTTTGAGTTGCTTTTAACGCTTTCAGTCTGAATAAATTCCTTTTATTTTCAGTTTTTCACAGTAATCAGCTTTTATATTGCAAGCAGCAGGCTTGATCTCTGATTATTCCTTCATTTTGAAAATTTTGTGATAGAAAAGGCAGGTAGAAGAAGAAAACACATTATATAGAATTATTAGTAATCCAGAAATATTTGCAGGTTTAGATTTAAAAAAAAAAACAACAAACAAACAAAAAACAAACCATAACAAAAAAAAGATGAGTGAGCTGGAATAGTGTTCTTTTTTAATGTCCATGTTTTCATAATGCCTGCAAATAGTGACAGATATAATAGGCTAAGTACACAATTGAAAAAATCAAGCCAGGAGGTTTTTTTTTAAAAACAAGTCCATATTCATTTTTCTGTATATAGACATAAATAGCAATGTAATGAAATGAGGCAGTGAAATTACATACTGTTGAAAAATACAAATCAATATACAAACACAGATTTTTGGTATATGTAATAGGTGACATGGTGTTTAGAAATACAAACCAGAATTTGCAAGTGCTTTCTAAAAACTAAATGGAAGCTTTGATCTTTCTTGGATTTTTTTTAGATCTTGACATAATACTCGTTGCCATGAACAAAATATCATAGTTGTGAGATCAGCATTTACAAAAATCTTTGTTTCATTTAAGACTTTTCTGAACATTCTGTTGTTTTATAAGTTTATCCCTGTAAAATGCAGCTACAGCCGAGGCATTGTATCAGTTTCTGGCACAACAGCTGTGTCTTTTGAACTGCGTTTGTCCAGTAAGGGCTTTGAATGTAACAGCGTTGATTAACATTTGTAATTTCTTGATGTATGCAATAAAAATGTATTACTGAATTGCATCTAATTATTTACATTGAAATTAAAAATAAATTTTCCTATGAAGACTTTTATTAACATTCCAAGGGCCTTTCTCCCACCTCCAGAGGATCAGATAATTTACACATACTCACCTTGAGTAACATCTCACCTCAGAAGGCATGCCACTGACTCCCCTAGAATATTTTGTGAGGATAATATGCGATTACATATGAGTGAAGAAGCAGGACACAGCTGACAAAGTATTCAAATAGTAGGTATTATTTAGACTTTGATAGAAAAAGCTGTCACAAGAGTTCTGTTATTTAATCTCAGTATGGTTATGTAGGTTTGTCTTTTTTTTTAAAAAAATGAACACACATTTTTAAGGGCTCAATCATCTATTTTATTATTGATTATTTTTTGTGCGTGATAGTCTCTGATACCTTTTCCTAAAGCTTGCTAATATTTTCACAAGTTTAACTGCTTGAACTATAACTTGAAATTTAACTTGCTGAAATATAAGTGTTCTGAAAAGTTTTAACTGTACTTCTTATATCACATATACATCTATTGAACATCCCCAATAGCTTCATCTTTCCTTAAGTGAGCTTAAGTTACATTTTCATTATTTTTATTAAAATAGAATGAGAAACAAAGTTTCTTTGTATTTATCTTGAAGGCAGTCAATAATAAACATAGAGAAGCAATACAAAAAATGCCTATAATTCTGCAGGTATTACAAAGTATATTTCTGAAATTACTCAAGTAGATAATGCTTTTTGGAATTTTTCTATTGGTATGGCTTACGAAGAAATTTATCTCAGACTTTTTCTTTGCAGACTATAGAGAAGCCTTCCAGTTTCCATTTTTCAATATTTAGACAACTAAACTAGTGGAAAAAGACAGAACTGATAGATGAGACATATCATATAATGCCATTTAGATTTCCGGTACAATACATTTTGTGGTATAAGAGATAAAGGGATTTGCTAGAAGGCAAATATAGGAAAACTGTTAGATTCTTATCAGAAAAAAAAAGAGCCTTCTCATAAACTCTAAAGGATTACACTGAGATTGAAAAGAGAGAGCATTATCTTTAAAAGAAAATCTTTCTAAGGGATGAATCCTGAAATTGAATCCCTGCCTGCGGATCGTTTTTTCTGAATGGATACTTCTGCAGGATCCTAATTTCTCTATAATCATGTCGTTCAGGTGCTTAAGCTGTAGATGTCCCAGGAGGCGCAGACACTGAAAAGGTGCTGGTGGTTGTGCTGGCGGAGCCGAAGTTTTGCAGAGCTGTTTGTTTGTCAGTGAACGCGTGCACACGTGCATACGTGTAGGTAAAAATCAGGCTGATAAAAGGTGTATTTCACCTTTTTATTTTCTGTCAGTTACTACTCAGCGCCCTAACATTTACTCTGATTTCAACTTCCTGAGTTTCAAACAGCTGCCACTACAGAAGGGGGTGGGGAGAAAGGGGGGAAAAAACAATACTAGAATGTTTTATCCTCCCTCAGTGGAATATGGAATTTCCTGCATTGTTCTCTGTGTGTCCAGGGTTTGGGACTGGCAAAACTCACATGTGGGTCGGTAACGCATTTTGGATAAATATTTGTGTCAGAGTTTTAAATTTTTTTTTTTTTTCCTCCTGTTTCATTGCTAGAAACAAACAGGAGCTTTGTACCACTGAAAAAAACATTGCTCAGTTCCCATTGGGTTCGTGTCCCACTATATTATATTTTTAAGTTACAAGTTTTTCAACATCACATTGCGTATCTCTTTATAACTTTTTTGCATGTTATTAATTTTACTGTTTCTTCCCCTCTGATGTGTGTTTGATCAAATCAATTGTCCAGATAGCTCTGCTGTTGTCAGTAGAAACACTGGCATCTGGTATAATATGCGTGGCTTGGTGGACGAAATGGTAAATTCAAGTGAACTGTAGGGCTTGTAGCTTAAGACGTTGTAAGAACGAGCACACTTAAAAAGTGGGTTATGCCACTTTAACTGCTTGTATTTGGCTGCTAGTCTGTAATCTGGCCTTTATCTGATTGGTAATGGAAATGGCAGGGAGGAAACCAATTTTGCTGTGTCAGTAATGAGCTCTTGGTGTGCGGATCTAGGCGGTGGGTGTTACTATTACCGTCTTACCTTCTGCACTAAGTTGAACATGTATCTCTCAAATAGAAGGTCTGTGAGGACTGATTGTTTACCTGTTCTGTGTTTTCTGTACCACTTTTGATTTGTTTTGACTTCTAGGGAGTTGTAGGGGAAACAGTATATGAAGGAACTTGTTATTGGTAGCTTCTTCCTGCCTATATCTCAGGGACTTAGGCAATTACCTAAAGTTGCCTTAAAAAATAAAAAACCAAAAACCAAAAACTGCAAAACCCTTTTAAAACTATATGGGCCAGACAATTTTGCAGAAAGAAGCTAAGCATCCTTGAATTTTATTTGGACTGTGTTGCTATTCTGACTTTTATGTGTGTGGAACAAAGCAAGACCAAATAAAAAAATTCTGAAGACTTTTCAGGCTACTTTTGCCTGTTGTTGCTTCCCAGTGTGTCCCTCTTTCCTCAAGTCTCTTCTGCATCTCAAGTAATACTCTTTTCCTGTCTGCCTTTTCCTGCTACTCAGACTGTTTCGGATACTTTGACAATATTTTCCAAACCTAGTAGCCATTTATTATGTGCATGAAATTTCATTTGTATGTAGTATTTGGTATTCAGTATTATCTAATACTTAGGTAGGATTCTTCTCCTCTCCATCAGTCTCCAAAGAGGTGCTACGGAAGGATGCTTTATTCCTAAGTAATACACACAAAAAAATATATTTGGCATTTTATACAACCAAGAAACCCTTATTTCTATGAAACTACTGTGATGTATCAAATTAGTTAACATAAAGTGGCCATGTAGCTTTAGAGCGATGAAATCCATCTTTTTCATATGTAGGTGGTTGCTTGGTTTTATATCCTAGCATAGAAAGAAATTCAGGCATGATTTTCTTTGACAGGTCTGTCCTCTTCCTAAACATCTAGTTTGTTGTTCTTATGTATTACTGTAGTAAGGTGGTTTCTTTATTTCCAGTCCTTCTCAGTTTTCCCATCTGGCAGGCAGTGAGGCCTGCACAGCAAAGCAGATGTCCTGGTTCTGTTCCTGGCATTGTTGCTACCTTGTTGGGGAAACATCAAGTCACTTCTCTTCTCTGTGCTTCCTTTTCCCCTTCCTTGTAATGGGGATAATGATAACGACTTCCTATGCTGTCTATGAATGAATTACCAGTATATAAAGATTTCTTTATTAAAGAATTTATAGTCTTTGAAACTGAAACATTTCAAAACACAAGTCAAACCACAAGAAAAAACACTTCATAAAACCTTTTTGTTTAAGGACATGCATCTGGTCACCTGGCAGCCTACTTCATTTGCCTACTGAATAAGACTGCCTACCAAATACAATTTTGGGTGATGGACCCCAGTTTCAGACATAGAAATTTTTTGCCTGGAGCTTTTCAGTCTACAGATGTTTATACTGCACTTCTGCCTCAGTGTCTCTAGTCTGGATGTAATCAGTGATCTCATTCGCACTTGAAGTCTCCAGAGAAGGGATAAACTGTACATCGTGTCCTCATCCATCTGTGTCCTTGGTGATGTAATTAAATTATTGGTCGAGTGCAGTCCCGTTCCACTGGTTGACTTGCATGGCATCAGTATCAGTTCTAAATAGCCTTCATTGCCACTGCTACATTGGCATACCCCTATGGAAATGTTTTGCAATGTGTTCTGCATTTTGTCAAGGGATCTGTGGATTGCACTTATGTCAGCTGTCAAGCCTATAGACGTAGCCTCTATGTTTTTCTTTACTTTCTGGAGATTATGGTTCTGTTCCTGAGCCATCTAATCTCTCTGAATGTTAGTGGCAATAGGGATTCTGACATGCTGGAGTGTAGCTCTTAGAGGCAGTGTCTTGAATAACTAGTAACTTCAGTAACTAGTAGATGCAAACTTTCTGAAAGGCAAATCTGTTTCCCAAAACCAATCTTCTCCATGGCTGATTAGTATTGACATCAGTCAACAGGCTTATACCATTTTTGGCACAGAACTCTGTAATATAAACAGTACACCTGCTGCTTCATAGCCTAGTCATATGAAGGTAATTTTTCATAACCGTTCACTTTTACCATGTGGAAAAATTAAATGCTGTAGAAGTTCCGTAACAGTGCAATATAGTACAATGTACTTTTATAGAGTTAAGGAGTGGAAGATCATTTCAGCAGAGAACTGCTCAGAATGCACCTGTGCCCTGTTTATCCTATTCAGGATTTACCTTAAGATCATAGATATTTCAAGGTAAACTATGTGATCTTGCTGTGAGACAGCTAATAGATATTAAGGACAAGAGATGGTCTCCAGTCATACTGTCTTTTGTTCTCCCCTATTCAGATAATGATTTATGACCTGGAACTTGCTGTTCTAGAAACACTTTCAAACTTAGGAGCAGATGTATTACAGTCACTGTGGACAGCATGTCTAGGAAGGGAAGGCATGGGATAAGTGTGCTGGCAAGTGTCCGTTTTCTCTTGATTTTCTTTGCTCACCCTCAGAAATGATCATTTCAGTCTGGTGCAAAGCAAATGGGAAATAATGAAACAGTTTGAGTATACTGGTAAATGATGGACTACAGTGATACACTGTTAGTGTCTGCTGAGTATGTAGTTCAAAGAAATGTCAGTGTAAAAGGACACTGAAAGAAACTTTAAGGGAGGGATCAGCGTTGTATATCTGTTTAGATCTTGGTAGACGTGGGCTGTGGGCTGTCAGAATTAACAGGCAAAAGCATAAATATTAACTTCATGCTTACATTGCTGAAGTGGCTCATGCCTGTGGACATGACTCTTAAACACGAATTAGAAATCTTGCTGAAATCTGGGAGGTGTCTCAATGCAATATTCAGGCAACCCTTTCATGCTTTAATAGCAACATTGCAAAATCTACTTGGCTTTCTCATGGATTCATCAAGGTTGCAAAGATCAGCCAGGTGTGGGACACTACAAAATTGTGTTATACTCTACACTTAAATAAAGCAGGCACAGTGAAATCCTCAGCTGTGTTAACTGGTTCAAGGTAGCAGTAGTTTAAAGACTGTAGTCTGCTGTAGTCATATATAGGGAGATAATTTTCAGTTCACTTGGCTTGTCCAATTCATGTTAACATATAAAATCTATAGTGTTATAATAAAAAGGGAAATACAAAACTGGCAGGGTATCATCTCTGGTCAAAAGAAACAAGTAATAGATAGAAAGTTGCCATGCAAATAATAGAATAAATTGCCTGCTCTACAGAAGTATTGAAGGCAAGAGGTTGAGATTGATACCTCCCACACACTCTTTAGAGAGAATTGGTTTTTTAACACCTACAGAGGAGAATAATTAATTAACTAATTTGAAAGTACCTCTAAAAATATTGAACAGTTGGGGTTTGTGTGTTGGGGGGTGGGGAGAACGGATGTGGGTTGTTTGGGGGGG